>JACEFZ010025471.1:157500-359120 GCA_014155875.1 Cepaea nemoralis
ATTAAGAATTGTTTCAGCTATAAATGTAATTATTTGTATCTTCAGATTCGCGTCAATGCACTGACGTGTATTGATCATTTGCTAGACAGTTTGGACAAAATGCTAATTTTGGATAATATTCTTCCATTTTTGGCGAATATTCCTGGACAAGACCCGGATGTTATCATGTGTGTTGTGGGTATGTAACCTTAACGTTGATATTATTGTCTAACCCATGTGGCTAATATAATCATCATGAAAGTAAATATGCAACCTGGCGTGTGCTACGGAAGAGGTACAATATACTAGGACACGGAGTCTTACTTGCTAGCTTACTTGAGTTCGCTGGATGTGAACTCCAGCGTGAGGTCCTGTATGTCGGATGAAGACATCCTGTTGTCCAACATCGGTGTGATGTCATACCGGACTGAGGTTTGCGTGAGTATACACGGAGTCTTGAAGCTGACTGTATATATCCTGGCCAGCTTTCCAATGAATAATTTAGAGGGCATTCAGTCACATTTTGATGAATATACAACAAGTCTATGTGTTGTTTAACTAATCATAAGCCAAAGTAAATGCCTATGTTTATGTATTTTTAACCAATGATTGTTACCACTGTTCGCCATGTGAGTATTCGTGATATTCAACGTCAAACACCGAACCAACGATTAATTTGTAGTCGGTGTAAATCACATCATTGTGATATATCATGATATGTTACCACCTCTAAACACTTATGGTAAAGACAGAGCAGTACACGTTCGTCACTGTTGCTCAATCTATAATAAATTAGTCATTGTACCTTGTTTGTGGTCATTGCAAATATTTGTAAAACAAAGAATCCAAATATCTTCATATTCAACGATTCGTTTACAAGAACAGGAAACGTCATGAAATACATATATCTCACGTACAACAATACGCTTACTGAACATTGTTTGTGACCTATTCTTCTGTATGGATTCCCCCATTCTGGACAACGAATACTGAAACCGTGAAGGCACTGGAGCCAATGCCAAAATGATTTATGGGCGGCGGGGGGGGGGGGGGGGGGGGGTGTGTGTGTGTGTGTGTGTGTGTGAGAGAGAGAGAGAGAGAGAGAGAGAGAGAGAGAGAGAGAGAGAGAGAGAGAGAGAGAGAGAGAGAGGAATATCAGGAACGGAGAGAAGAGAATATGCTGAGTTATTTGAGATCTGAAAGCGTCAGGAGCACGATCAATCCTCAAAACGGCCAAGAAAAATAACTGAAATCTATGGGGATATGAACACACAAGAGGTGGACAAGAGAAATTGACTGCTGTACCCTTTGTGTTGACACCTGATGTTGTTTGTCATAGCATACAGTTTGCGACCACTCACTATAATGTGACATCAATGTTTCAACAATGGCGTATGCAAGACGTGGTTATTATTATCATCATCTTGGGAATGTTCTCTCTCTAACACAAGTACTGCTGCTAGCTTTGCAGAGAGGTCTGTTGATTATGTCATTGCATTTATCTTTTGAGGTCTTTCCTCTTCTATGCTGTAGTGCCGAGATATCTGTTGGGTGTTGTTTAGATTTAGTGTAATGAGGCACACATACACATATTGAATTCGTTCAAGTTCAGAGTGTCGTTTCACGGTAGATAGAGCGTCATTAATCAGCGGTCGTAGATAGCCGAGGTTCTGCCTGTAACAGAGCATAGCTCACATGAAGCAAGGTCCACATCTGAATATCCCCCCCCCCCCAACTCTAATAAGTTAGTTCAGTGGTTCTCAACCTTTTTGTGGCCCGTGCACACCTTCACCATATGTTGATAATGTCATTCCCTCCCCCCTTTTGTATTTCCTCCCTATAACCCCTTCACGCGCGCGCGCGCGCGCACACACACACACACACACAGAGTATACGTATAAATGGAAGCTTAATTTAATAACACATACTAGAACAGGTCTAGACGTCTACATAAAACGTGATTTGCGGGTCTACTTACGTTATAAAACGAATGTCAGAAGGGCAAGAAGTACAGAATCGTAAAGTATGGAAGGAAAAACAATATCAAGTAATCGGTTCTTGTATTAACGTGATCTTGAAATAATCTTAATTCACCCCCCCCCCCCCCCCCCCGCCCCGACCTCCCCCACACCTGGAAACCTTAAAATTCCCCCCCCCCCCGGAGGGGGGGGGGAGGGGGAATTTCCCCACCGGTTGAGAAGCACTGAGTTAGTTGCATATCCTTTTACATTACGTAGCAGTAATTTCTAGCATGTTTTGGCCGTTTATGATTCCTGGGAATTTATACGTTCAGTAGTCTAAAGGACAAATATAAATCGCATGCCAACGTCTATACGAGAACCTCTTCATAAACTGCATGTTGTGTGGCGCTTGTGGTCATGTCTGTCTCGTGTGCTGCCAATCGTTTCTTCTCCTTTGCTATGCATGTTTATTTTTGTTCATAAGTGTAAACTTGTGTTTTATCCCGTTAGTGACTTCAAATATTCTCTAAGCCTATATTTTAAGTAGAAGACCCAGTGGCAGATGATTATGTTATGACGATTAACGGGGTATTGTATCCGCACACAAGAAACTTTATGATTTTGATTATTGTTATAATTTAGCCAGATTTTGGTAAATACTTTTTGTCAAAAACTGCAACAGCACTAGACTTTTCAGTTACCAAAGTAAGGGATGATAATAGTACTTGCGAATAGAATAAAACAAAAATCGGAGGATATATTGTCAGCAGAATTAGGCTATCTTTAGATCAAAAAGACATATTTACCAAATACATGTTTAGTATTAGACTGCAAATGTAAAAATAAGTACAACATTAGCAACATTGATACTATTATTTAAAAACAAAAAGCGTCCCATCATGTTTAGCTTGGAAACACGGACATTGGCGAATATTGCAAAGTAATCGTCAGTTTTTCGTTCCATTGCTCTTTAACATACACATTCAATATATGCAAGGAACTCGTATCGATTAAGGGCCAGCGCTTGTAGAATTTACAATTTGCTGATAATATTGATCAGAATCAGAACACCAAGATTTTACCACCAAAATCGTGATTGTGACAAAAACATGAGGGATAATAAATAATATAGGAAAAGTATGGTATTTGTGAATATACCGCTAAATGGGTTAAGTAAAAGTGAACATGTTACAATATATAGGGTTCACTATCTATTTTAATAACACTTAACGTAGACATACCAGTACTAGAGATGTCTCTTATCTGCCAATTGGAGACGAGTGTGATCTGGTAAACATACGCTTTCTCGTGACAGTCAAATTACACAAATTATTTCTGTCATAAAAGCCGTCAGATTAGCCCCATTAAACAAATCACCAGGACAAGGTGAACTACCAAATGAACTAATTTTAATTAGCAAGAGAAGTATGAACAGCGTGGAACAACAGACACCACGAGACTAGGGAAACGCCATAATTATCTCAATTTGGAAAAACAAAGGCAGCAAAAGAGACTGCACACAATACAGAGGCATTTCACTGTTGAGTCATACTGGGAAAATGTTTTGCAAAATTCTTGAGAAAATATTACGAAGTACTATAGAACCTCAGCTAAGCGAAACACAGCTTGGATTTAGGAAAAACAAAGGATGCCATTTTCGTTCTTCGACAACTTATAGAAACATAAATCTAATTCAATGAAACACTCTACTTAGCATTTGTCGACCCAAAAAAGGCAGTTGATAGAGTAGATATAAACAAGCTGTGGGAAATCTTAAAACAATATGGAGTGAGTACACATCTAACAGAACTATATAGATGCTTATACAACAACAGTGAATGCATAGTGAGAGCAACTAGGGGAACTCGGAACCCTTTACCATAAGATCCGGAGTACGACATGGTTGTGTACTGTCCCCTCTCTTGTTCATTGCATATATAGACAACATATGTAAAGAAACAGCCAAACATAGACCGCAAGAACACCGCATGACGAGAACAAGGAAGAAGAACCATCTTTAAACCTAACTATTAGAGAATTCCTGCGACCAAGCACTAATAGCACAACCAGAAGCTGAATTACAAGACGACGTGAATAGTCTAAACCAGTGGTTCTCAACCTTTTTTGTCCTGTGCCCCCCTTCACCATATTTTTAGGACGTCATCCCCTCCTTTCGTATTTCCTCCCTAAATATTTCCCCCTGCCCCTACACAGTATACGTAATAATTGGAGCTAAATTTAATACCACATACTAAAACAAGTCTAGACATCTACATAAAACGTGATTTAAGGATCTACTTACGTTATAAAATGAAATTCAGAAGGGTGATATATACATAACCGTGAAAGGGAAAAACAATATCAAGTAATCGGTTCTTGTATTAACGCAATCTAGAAATATTCTTAATTCCCCCCTGGGAAACCCTAAAAATTCCCCCCCCCCCCCCCCCCCCCCCACTATTCTAGAGCTCTATGATACCAATGTGAATACGTCATATGTTATGCACTGGGATAGGGATCTAACTGGTGAATATTGGATCGGTTTACGCCGCCTAAACGTATAAGCTGCCCTTGTTGAAGACTGGCCAGCAAGTTCTTTTTTTCTTTTTTTTTTCTTTAATTTTGCGTGTGTGTGAGACAGTAAATCATATGGAATGAAACAGAAAACGTTATAATATTAATACGTACACATGTTCTTGAAGGAAGAGTATAGTTCAGTCTAGCGCATGACTGCAGTGATACAAAGAAAAGTAATGTGCTCTTCAGGTTTTAAAAAGCAACTTTTACCTAAGGCAGAGAAGCGCACTCGGCAGATACAAACGTGGAAGTGATTTCCATGTCTCCATCTCCAGAACATAGGTGTGATATCTAAATGTTTTATTTTAGTATAAAAATCGCAAGTTGTTGCTCGAAGTTTACTTCGTATATTTACTTTCCAGCATCAGGTTCCTACTACAAAATCATTGCCATTACTTGTTCGTCTTGTTCCATGAAGGCAGACATTTTGAAATTTAAAACAATGTTTACAATGTTTTGCCATAGTGATTTTGAATAACGAAGACACACACAATAGCCTATTGAATAGGTTGCAATCTATTGTTTGTGTCTTGGTTATTCAAATTTTGAAATTTGAAAATGGCAAATTAGAAACCTAACATTTGGCTGTATTTTGTTAAGTTAGCATTGAAGCAGGATAGAAACATCATCATCATCATCTTCCACTTCTGCCGTCAAGCGTCGTGGGGAGGAATAATTTGCGTTCCAGCACCCTGTGGGCGGCACTGGATAGTGTCATTCCGTGTGGTTGTACAATGTCTCTGATGTCGTCAATCCATTTTCTTCTTGGACGTCCTCGTGGTCTCGTCGCAGATGATCTTTGTTGTAAAGCCAGTGATGGTAGTATTGGTAGTTGATGATGTTGCACTCTAACGACATGGCCAAACCACTTGATCTTCTGTCTTTCAATAAATGTGGCACAGGGTGTTGATCCCACAGTCTGTCTGATAATAGCATTTCTTACTTGGTCTCAGATTGTTAAGTTGGCAGCTCTCCTCAAGCATCTTATTTCGCAGGTGTTGATTTTGCGAAGGTGTAATTTGGATAAAGCCCAGGTTTGAGATCGGTAGCATAGGGTTGGTGAGAATATGCTGTTTATTATCTGTCGTTTTGTGGGATAACATTCATATTATTATATAAGCTTCGGGCAGAGTGGCTTGCTTCGCTTCGGAAGTCCCGGGTGGCAAGCATCGTTTGGATCTTTTCTCCCGGGCATGCCGGTGTGCTGGGGAATGAGCAGGCGGACAGATTGGCTGGCTCTGCAAAACTTGGTGGAGTATTGATGCATGATAAAGCAGACGTGGTTGCGGCCTTGTGGGAGCACTTGTACACCTCAGGGGAGCAAATGGATCACCATGGTCTGGCAAGAATGCAACAGCGAGGAGTGACGAGGGGACCTGGCCAACGCTCAGAGGAAAGGTGAGACAGACATATAATCAGATTGCTACTGGTACTATTGGTGTTGGAACTCTTCGCTGGCTGCTGAGGATGGGGACGGAGCACTTATGCCCCGAATGCTGTGATATCGGTTCCTAAATCAATCAATATATCAATCATTCATATTTTGGAATGTAGCGATTCTTCAATCAATCAATCATGTGCCATGCCGGAAAGTGTGGGCGGTCATGACTCGCCATTTCACTCGATCACCAGATTCTTAGGGTTCAGTTATTTATGTTCTTGTTATGCTAGTCGGACCGGACTCGAATACAGTCTTGCAGACGTGTGCAGTTCAGTGTAAACGATACAGACATGCAAGATATTAGTATATTATAGTCATTTAGACGATTCTTCCTGTGAATTCTGAAAAAAATTTAAGAAGTGTCACAACCATTATCCAGAATCATCTCAGCAGTGTTATGTCTATTGTTACACACATTGAACATAGTAAAAGACGCTTTTCCAGGCATTGAGATGTATTAGGCATATGTAAATAAAACAAAAGAAATGTTAATCACCCAGGGCCTTTGGGCCCTCTTGGGTATATGGATTTAGCCTCACTTTTATAGACTAATTGATTGGTGATGTGGTCAGTGTGACGTCGACATCCTCTACTTCTCTTATATTTCATGGAACCCATGTTAGGCTGGGTCAACCTGGAGTCCAAAAATTTAAAAACCACAACTAGATGGAGATGTGAACACAAGTGGTCTGTTGGATTTAAAGGTCAAGGCAACTGCTGACATTGAGGGAGTATTGTTATTGGTTGAACTCCTGTTCCTCAGCAAGTCCTGTCTGTCTAGCAATAGACTGGTCGCTCTATTCATGTCAGTGCAATAGAGTAGTATAGTTTCAGAATATAGGCAGTAAAACAGTCCTTGTTTGCATTAGTCACATCCCCCACATGAGTCAGTTGTATACATAGTCTAATATCCATACTTCAGTCAAATATGAGAATTTTGTAACAAATAACAGTAAACAAATTTGTGTGCATGCAGATAAGCTAGCTAGCTCTAGCTCTCTCTCTCTCTCTCTCTCTCTCTCTCTCTCTCTCTCTCTCTCTCTCTCTCTCTCTCTCTCTCTCTCTCTCTCTCTCTCTCTCTCTCTCTCTCTCTCTCTCTCTCTCTCTCTCTCTCTCTCTCTCTCTCTCTCTCTCTCTCTCTCTCTCTCTCTCTCTCTCTCTCTCTCTCTCTCTCTCTGTGTATGCCACATAGCTCATGTAGTGTGAATGAGAGTGAGTTTATATCTACAACAGCTGAGGAAATAATTTTACAAGTGACAACACTATAACAGGAAAAGTAGGCTGCTTTTAGTTAGGTCCTTCAAACTTGTATGCAATCATTTACTTAACAAAGATCATAGTGACTGATACAGTGGAATGGCTGATATTTAAGTGAAGCGGCTAATATATAAGTGAAGCTTGTAGATAAGATAAGAACATAGAGGATGTTGTTTTGGTGCCTGTATAGTACTGGTTCCATGAAGCCTGGGAAGATGTTTGGTTTAATTGATTTGCAACGGATCATCTTCATTGAATACTCATAGACTCTTGCCATAGATCACATAAGTAGAATTTCTCCACAACACACAAACCCTGAAGTATTGGTGAGGACTCAACATTTCTCCACAACACACAAACCCTGAAGTATTGGTGAGGACTCAACATTTCTCCACAATACACAAACCCTGAAGTATTGGTGAGGACTCAACATTTCTCCACAATACACAAACCCTGAAGTATTGGTGAGGACTCAACATTTCTCCACAATACACAAACCCTGAAGTATTGGTGAGGACTCAACATTTCTCCACAACACACAAACCCTGAAGTATTGGTGAGGACTCAACATTTCTCCACAACACACAAACCCTGAAGTATTGGTGAGGACTCAACATTTCTCCACAACACACAAACCCTGAAGTATTGGTGAGGACTCAACATTTCTCCACAACACACAAACCCTGAAGTATTGGTGAGGACTCAACATTTCTCCACAATACACAAACCCTGAAGTATTGGTGAGGACTCAACATTTCTCCACAATACACAAACCCTGAAGTATTGGTGAGGACTCAACATTTCTCCACAATACACAAACCCTGAAGTATTGGTGAGGACTCAACATTTCTCCACAATACACAAACCCTGAAGTATTGGTGAGGACTCAACATTTCTCCACAATACACAAACCCTGAAGTATTGGTGAGGACTCAACATTTCTCCACAACACACAAACCCTGAAGTATTGGTGAGGACTCAACATTTCTCCACAACACACAAACCCTGAAGTATTGGTGAGGACTCAACATTTCTCCACAACACACAAACCCTGAAGTATTGGTGAGGACTCAACATTTCTCCACAACACACAAACCCTGAAGTATTGTTGAGGACTCAACATTTCTCCACAACACACAAACCCTGAAGTATTGGTGAGGACTCAACATTTCTCCACAACACACAAACCCTGAAGTATTGGTGAGGACTCAACATTTCTCCACAATACACAAACCCTGAAGTATTGGTGAGGACTCAACATTTCTCCACAACACACAAACCCTGAAGTATTGGTGAGGACTCAACATTTCTCCACAACACGCAAACCCTGAAGTATTGGTGAGGACTCAACATTTCTCCACAATACACAAACCCTGAAGTATTGGTGAGGACTCAACATTTCTCCACAAAACACAAACCCTGAAGTATTGGTGAGGACTCAACATTTCTCCACAACACACAAACCCTGAAGTATTGGTGAGGACTCAACATTTCTCCACAACACACAAACCCTGAAGTATTGGTGAGGACTCAACATTTCTCCACAACACACAAACCCTGAAGTATTGGTGAGGACTCAACATTTCTCCACAATACACAAACCCTGAAGTATTGGTGAGGACTCAACATTTCTCCACAATACACAAACCCTGAAGTATTGGTGAGGACTCAACATTTCTCCACAACACACAAACCCTGAAGTATTGGTGAGGACTCAACATTTCTCCACAATACACAAACCCTGAAGTATTGGTGAGGACTCAACATTTCTCCACAATACACAACCCTGAAGTATTGGTGAGGACTCAACATTTCTCCACAACACACAAACCCTGAAGTATTGGTGAGGACTCAACATTTCTCCACAATACACAAACCCTGAAGTATTGGTGAGGACTCAACATTTCTCCACAATACACAAACCCTGAAGTATTGGTGAGGACTCAACATTTCTCCACAACACACAAACCCTGAAGTATTGGTGAGGACTCAACATTTCTCCACAATACACAAACCCTGAAGTATTGGTGAGGACTCAACATTTCTCCACAATACACAAACCCTGAAGTATTGGTGAGGACTCAACATTTCTCCACAACACACAAACCCTGAAGTATTGGTGAGGACTCAACATTTCTCCACAACACACAAACCCTGAAGTATTGGTGAGGACTCAACATTTCTCCACAACACACAAACCCTGAAGTATTGGTGAGGACTCAACATTTCTCCACAATACACAAACCCTGAAGTATTGGTGAGGACTCAACATTTCTCCACAACACACAAACCCTGAAGTATTGGTGAGGACTCAACATTTCTCCACAACACACAAACCCTGCAGTATTGGTAGGGTTCACATGTGTGGATTTCCACAACCACACATGCTACAAATATTAATTTTTAAGTAGTTCTTATAACTTAAAAAATATTTATTCTAGTCGTGCTCAATTTTTCCTACTAATTACATTTGTTAATGTCTTTAGACATCCTAGTTTATTTTTCCTTTTGTATCCAATTCCCGGTTAGCGGGGTAGGGGTATCCCCTATCAAAGGAGATGTAGGACGCCTCCTTACCTCCCTTAGTCTACGGGACACCCTTGGGCAAGGTGGAGTACCCGTTTAGCCCCCCGATCAGGGTTACGTGAAGCCATGGAAGCAGGTGATGGATGGAATGTGAGAGCAGCCAACAGATTGTTGTTGGTTATGGTCTTGCACTCTGCGGCGATAGGCAGATGATCTCATCAGTAGAGACAATGGCTATGGCCACCGACTAGTACAGTCACTGCCCAGAAGGAAAGCAATGACAAACTACCTTCTGCAAAACTTGCCAAGAAACCACAACAACCATGAAAGAAAACATAATAAGAAAGAGATCTGGTGGCGAGACCCCCAGGCCAGGCAGATCAGATAACACTGGGGAAGAGTGTGACACAGGGACCAGTACTAGTAATCGTGATGACGGAGTTAATCCTGACTGTGTTACCAAGGAAATCCCCTGTGTCAGACTAAGAAACAGAGTGAGAATGGCAACGTGGAATGTGAGAAGTTTGTATGAGGGAAAGCTTAAAGTAGTGTGTGATGAGATTGAGAGGTTAAACATTCAAATTTTAGGAATTAGTGAACATCGCTGGAGCGGAAAGGGACATTTTACAACTGAAAATGGAAGTACTTTCATTTATTCTGGTAGAGATGTCGGAGGCCAGAGTGGAGTGGCATTTTGTTTAGATAAGACAACTGCAAAAGCTTTAATGGGATATAATCCAGTTAGTGATAGAATCCTCACCATTAGACTTAAAGGCCGTCCAAAAAAACACAACTCTCATACAGATATATGCACCTACTTCAACCAAGAAGAAATGACACCTGATGAACTGGCAGTACAAGCTAGAGATATCTTGATAACTGCAGCCAAAGATCTAATTCCGACCAAGAAAAAGCAACTTAAGCCATGGATTACATCAGACACGTTAGAATTAATAAAACAACGAAGGGAGCTGAAACAGAAAGGAGATGAATCCGATAACAGCAGGATGAAGTATAAATCTTTAACTCGAGAAATAAGAAAGGACAAAAATCAATATATACAAGATTGCTGTACCAGAATAGAGCAATATCATAAGGCTGGAAGAGATTATGAAATGTTCAAAGAAATGAAGTTACTGACAAGAAATGTTCAACCTCAATTGAATGTTATCTGTGACAAGATGGGAAATACCTTAATAGAATCTAGACAAATTCTAGAAAGATGGCAGGAGTACTGCAGTGGAATGTATGATATGAATGACAGTGAGGTTATGAATGAGATACATGAGCCAATGACAGCAGAGACAGAACCTGAACCCTCATTAGATGGTAAATCACCTGGATGTGATGAGATACCAGCTGAACTAATTAAAGCGGGAGGAGAAGAAAGCATACACATATATCATGCATTATGTACAAAGATTTGGAAATATGGTATATGGCCAAAAGATTGGAAGAGAACTATCTTCATTCCAATACCAAAAAAGGGTAACCTGAAATTATGCACCAACTATAGAACTGTTGCCCTGATCAGTCATGCAAGTAAAATTCTACTAAAAGTCATAAAGCGAAGACTTAGTAAGAAAATGGAAGAAGAGATTAATGTGGTTCAAGCTGGATTTAGACAAGGAAGAGGAACAAGAGATCCCATATTCAACATGTGTTTAATAATAGAGAAGTGCAGAGAATTTAATGTAAACCTATTCTCATGTTTTGTGGATTATTCAAAGGCATTTGACTGTGTACAACATCAGAAACTTTGGGAAATCATGAGGAATGTGGGCTTTCCATCACATGTAGTACATCTCATAAAAATGCTATATCTAGACCAACAAGCAGCAGTTAGAATAGATGGCGAGACATCAGATTGGTTTGACATCAAGCAAGGAGTCCGTCAGGGCTGCATGCTGTCACCCTATTTGTTTAACCTGTACGCCGAAAATATAATGAGAAATGTAAGAGATGATATAAACAGGGAGCTATATGATGCCCTAAATATCGGCGGTCATGACATACCAGAGATTCGATATGCTGATGATACAGTATTACTATCCACAACACAGAATGGCATAAAAAACCTAATAGCCTCAACCCAATTGAATAGTGAAAATCACAACTTATATCTTAACATAGCAAAAACAAAGAAAATGCATACAGATAAAACTACTATGGAGAAAGAAATATACATTAATAGGGGAAAATTGGACGTGGTGGAAGATTTTGAATATTTTGGGTCATTGATTACCAATAACGGTGACACAATGAAAGAAATTAAACGGCGACTATCCATTGCTCTTCAAAGACTAAAACAGATGAATAAATTATGGAGTGGGACAGACAGAACTACAAAAATTAGATTTTTAAGAGCATGCATCTTTCCCATTGCAACATATGCCTGTGAGACATGGACACTTACTAAACAAGCTGAACAGCGCATAAATGCCTTTGAATATAAATGTTATAGACGAGTTCTAAGAATATCTTGGGTAAAGAAAAGAACAAATGCATCCATACTTCAAGAGTTGAATATTGTGGAGGGATGGCTATTAAAGACGATAAAACAAACAAAATTGAAGTATTTTGGTCACTTGAAACGTCACGAAAGTTTGGAGAGAACAATAATGGAAGGGTATATGCCTGGGAAGAGAGGAAGAGGAAGGCCAAAGAGAAGATGGGTGCAGGATGTGGCGGATGATCTCCAGATGGGTGTATCAGACGCGGGACATCTTGCTTGTGATCGAGAAGTTTTCCGGAAGGTTGTTATGGGAGCGAGGTTCTGCAAAGGACATGCTACTGAATGAAATGAAATGTATTCAATTCACTTTGAATTTAAGCATTACAGTCGAGTATTACAAAGTAATTAGATGAAAACAAAAACAGATCTGTCCAACACAAAGTCAGCAGTGAAGAAGACTGGTTATTGAGACACATGCAACTGAGGACAGTGAAATATTCTGAGCATGTAAGATGAAGTGAATGTTTGGAATAGATAACTGGAGATAGAGGTATATCAGGAATGTTGAGAAGAGGAAGACCACAATATAGATGGATTAAAGATGTGATAAATAATGAATATGTGACAGCAACAGAGGCAGGTCATTTGACTTATGATCATCATCAAGTGCCCTGCCGGCTGGCGCAGACGTTCATGGCTCTCCACAGATCTCGGTCTTTGGTGTTCTGGATCAACTCTGCTGATGATATTCCTCCATGCCACCGTCTCAATCCGTCCAGAATCATTTCTCTTGGTCTTATGATAGGGAAACATTTTGAAAGTAGGGAGAAAGTTTTGCACAGGACAGGCTACTGGATGTTGATGATGATAACCCCATTGGCCACCCCAGGATCAACAGATATAAATAAATGAGGGAGGTGATTGTATAGTATAATATCCTCGGGTTACTTGTGTTGTAAAAGTCCATAGCTTGATTTGTACCTATGCTGGTCTAGTTAGAGGTCACAGTTATACCTCTTAGCCACACCATTCAGATGGCAAGAGATTCAGCTGGGGATGTTTGTTGAGAGTGAGAGGCAGGATCATAATAGAGTGAAGCATAAATAAGATCAACTGAAGCATGTGGAGATAAAATAAGTGATATGGAACAAAAGCAAAAGCAGCAAAAGGATATAACAATATGGATTGCAAACAATTAGGTATATTTAGCTCCTGTGAAAAGAAGAGACATACTAAACACAGACACCATGTACATACCTTTCAGAGAACTCCATCATACACAGGTAAACATGAAGTGTAACATCCAAAATCAGAAACAATCAATAAATATATAAAGTGAAATAATAAAATACAAAAATAAGTACTGTAGGACGCAAAGGACGGCCGACATTTCGATTCTATCGACAGCACAAACAGATAAACAAACGGAAAAAAAAACACAATAAAATGGGCACAACTGCTAGGTTCCCATGTGGGAGCAGAAATTATTTGGACAACCAGCAATCACCTTCAAATTACTATCCTGTTTGTGGATGGCTTTGTCACAGTCTTGTTAATCTGAGCCAGCGATTTACCCTAATATAACTTCTCTTCTGAGGTGGAATGGGATGCGGGTAATGGAATAATTGAATCAAATGTTGTTTGGTGATAGTGATTGTTGCTCATTAAAGGACCCTTTTAAATTCTTTGAGGAATGTTGTTTGTTGATAGTGATTGTTGCTCATTAAAGGACCCTTTTAAATTCTTTGAGGAATGTTGGGTATACTGTGCTAGCCCCATATTTGTATAGAGCAACTGGCACTTGATCGGTCATGTGATCAATATCTCACCAGCTACATTTACTTGCCAGGAGTTGTCCTGGTTTAGGCTGGGTCTACCTGGGACCTCAGGTCAAGATACACATTTAGCTGTTTACATTCTGCACCAAGACGTATGCTAGTTTAGTATATCAGTCAAGTATTAATGAACTGTCTAATTTGTTTATGTCTTCCCCAGGAATCTACAAGCACATGTTAAGTGACAAAAAGTTTGGCTTAACTCACAACCTGATAGCAACCAAAGTTATGCCTAACTTAATACCACATACAGTAAATCCAGGTCTGAATATGGAGCAGGTAAAAGCGTTAAAATATATATTCTTTAGGTATCTATTTCCCAATAAATAACCAACTGTCATAAAGTTTGTTTAGTTAACTGTAAGATCCATGATTGTTGTATTATTACGTATGTGTGTATTTAATTAAACTACAACATTTACCTCTTGTTATAGTTGTTTACGTGAAATATGTATGTAAATAAAATGTGGAAGTTCACCTTTATTGCCGTGTTAATACTGGCTACCTTCTTAATGAAAATGTTCTCCTGAAATTTGTCTGTTTGTGCCTGCTGGTCATCGTTGGTATGTCAAGAACACATCGTATGGCCATGCACAAGGTCCCTTTTGTTCAGCCAATATGAGTCACATTGCTTCTTTTGCACCTGGTCCAGTTTTTCTAGCTGGGTCTTGCTCACAGTGAGGAGACCCAAACCATAATTTATGATTCTAAGCATAAATCTTCGGAACAGAAGGAAGAGCAGGCATTGTTCAATGTCAGCTGTTATCTTCACCTTCAGTGTTGTCAAGTGTTTCCTGGCCCTGGCAGAATTTACTGAAAATAGGTGCCACACCTGATATATATATATATATATATATATATATATATATATATATATATATATATTACACATAGTGAAACAAACTGTTGAATGCAAACAAAGATTATTTGTTATGGATATATTACATTGTTAGTTAACAGATAAGCCTCATTACACATCAAACTATTAGTCCATCAGTGCCCAGAGCCCCTCTTCATATTTACCTCAGTGTGAAGCAACTGATGACACCAGTTCTGTGTTGGTATACATTACATAATAAATATGTTTTTGCTGTTAGCATTTTATATATATATATATATATATATATATATATATATATATATATATATATATATATATATATATATATATATATATATATATATATATCTTATCTTTTCTTGATACATTGAGCATGTTGTTGTGATTTTTCTTTTCACTTTTTCTGTCATTGTCCAGGTTTGGCATTGGTAACATATATATATATATATATATATATATATATATATATATATATATATATATATATATATATATATATATATATATATATATATATATATATAACCAACTATATGTTACCAATGCCAAACCTGGACAATGACAGAAAAAGTGAAAAGAAAAATCACAACAGAATGCTCAATGTATCAAGTAAAGATAAGATCAGAAATGAAGAAATCAGGACTAAAGTGGGGATTATAGCTACGCTAGATTTTATTAGAAGGCAGCAAGTCATATGTTTTGGCTATGCAAGTAGGTTACCAATTAACATCATACCACAATAATCAGTGATGTACAGACCAGATGGAAGCTGAGGAAGAGGCCGACCACGTAAACGATGGACGCAGAGAATAACAGTCCATGGGAATATCGATACATGAAGCCCATAAGCGGTCACTCTCCTACTGTTTATACTTCACCTCGACACCGCAAGGTACAAGAGGAAAATGACGAGAATGGAAGATAATAAGGAAACAACACTCAAGAAATAAATGACTGTAGACCCCGAGGTAGACCAAGAAGACGGTGGAGAGATAATATACATACAGACCTACAAGCACTTGGAATCAGCGACTGGCAAGAGAAGGTCAACCAGAGAGACGAATGGAGACGGATTGTATCTGCAGCAAAGAACCTCAATGGCTCGGAATGCAGAAGAAGAAGAAGAAGAAGAGATATATATATATATATATATATATATATATATATATATATATATATATATATATATATATATATATATATATATATATGATAAACAAACACACACACACACACACACATAAGAAGTTGTGGCACATACTTGCAGTAAACATATAGTACGAGGATAAGTTAATAATAAGTAAGTCACAAATGGCTGTAGAAAAATTACTTCATAGAATTGCAGGTCTTGTTTTCATTGACCTGCCATCCCACAGAACTGTGTGACTTATTTATTGACTCGCCCGCGTAACGTTTTTTTTCCAACTATGCACCGCTTTACGGGAAATCTCTAGGGGCTAAGTCCACTGAAATCCCACCTTGGCGGGAGACATTTCGCAAATGACGCCGAAGTTGAATGTGAAGTGAATACGTGGTTTAGAAAACAGAGCACACAATTCTAAGCAGCTGGTTTGGGAGGACTGATAAAACAATGGGATAAGTGCATCAATGTTGGTGGAAATTATGTTGAGAAATAAAGGGACAATGTATGTATAAAATAAACTGGTTTCAAGTTGTTATCACATTTAGTTATTTTTCTACAGCATTTGTGACTTACTTATTAACTTACCCTCGTATTATATGTAAACCAGCTCTTGATCATTCATTTACATTTTGTATATGAAAACAGAGGAAACTTAGGTAGCAAATCTGAACAATATTTCAGTGGCCAGCATGTAATTGCGGGTAGTAACTGAAAGAGACACTTTACATGATGGTAAGCAGCTGTTGCAGAAATGCAATGGTTGACTTTGTCAATACAGATATCATTATGAGGTGGCAATTGCACAAATGTTGTGTCTTTTCCTACCTCTGGGTACTCAGTTAATTGGTGCAACTATATATGTTGGGATCTAATAATTTAAGTGTGATCCATCCTGGATGAAACACCCATAGGACTCCCAGAACTATAATCTCTGTTCTTTCCCACTATACAAGTCACCTGTCTAGTGTCCACCAAAGTTATGTAACCAACATCCAGCTGACTGCACATTTAGTGTGTTCTAAAGAGTACTCCTTTAAATGCAGTCAGATGTGTTGTTCATTTTATGCTCAATATCTTTTAGATGAATTCTTCAGTTTTTGCTCATTATTTGTTAGATGAATTCTTCAGTTTATGCTCATTATTTGTTAGATGAATTCTTCAGTTTATGCTCATTATTTGTTAGATGAATTCTTCAGTTTATGTTCATTATTTGTTAGATGAATTCTTCAGTTTATGTTCATTATTTGTTAGATGAATTCTTCAGTTTATGCTCATTATTTGTTAGATGAATTCTTCAGTTTATGCTCATTATTTGTTAGATGAATTCTTCAGTTTATGCTCATTATTTGTTAGATGAATTCTTCAGTTTATGTTCATTATTTGTTAGATGAATTCTTCAGTTTATGCTCATTATTTGTTAGATGAATTCTTCAGTTTATGTTCATTATTTGTTAGATGAATTCTTCAGTTTATGCTCATTATTTGTTAGATGAATTCTTCAATTTATGTTCATTATTTGTTAGATGAATTCTTCAGTTTATGCTCATTATTTGTTAGATAAATTCTTCAATTTATGTTCATTATTTGTTAGATGAATTCTTCAGTTTATGCTCATTATTTGTTAGATTAATTGAGTTTATATTAACTGTTTGTTGGGTGACTTCATCAGTTTATGCTGTTTGTTTCTTAGGTGAATTCTTCAATTTATGCTGATTATTAGATGAATTCTTCAATTTATGCTGATTGTTAGATGAATTCTTCAATTTATGTTAATTATTAAATGAATTCTTCAATTTATGCTGATTGTTAGATGAATTCTTCAATTTATGCTGATTGTTAGATGAATTCTTCAGTGTATGTCCGTAAAGTCTGGACACATGGGTAAAAATACAACTTTTTATTCAAATAACATCTTCAATATGAATTCCATCATTTGCAATGCACATGTTGATGCGTTTCACAAAATTGTATGACCCCGTCTTCCAATCCAATTAGGGAAATTAAATGAAAAATATCCAATTATCCTATGTGTCCAGACTTTACAGACACTCTGTATATGAATTCTAGTTTATGCTTACTGCTTGTTAGATGAAGTTGTCATAAATGTTCAGTGTTTGTTACATCAGTTGTTCAATGTATGGTGATAGTTTGTCTGTTATGGAACATTGGAGTATCTTACTGAATAGTGGTCCCATTACTCAATGGTATGGATGATACATTGATGATATTGGTGTCCCTGACTGACATGGCAAAGAGTTGAACACATGGATGCAGTTTACTCACAACTCTCACCCCACATTTACATCTACTGAGGTTAGCATGGCCGGATGGATAAGAGTGCTGATAATTAAACATCCAGTGTGTTGATGCTGATGTCATGGGTTCAAACCCTACACGGCTCAGTTGAACTAAAATCTTGACTTCTCTTCCATGACAATTTACGTAAATTACAAGTACCTCTGAAGTCAGGGTGGGTTCACCTGATGGCAGGGGGACACTAGTAATAAGGAAAGCTAATCCATGCACAAAAATCAGTCCAGTGCACTAGAAGAAGTAGCATGTGTATGGACTACGTTTGAGTTCAAAGCGAATGATTGAAACAAAAGAAATGTAAATTTACTTCTCAAGTTTCTGCTACTTTTAATGTTCTGGATCTTACTATTACAGATTTCACAACCTCTGTCTACTACAAGCCTACACATACTCACAGGTTTATCCTGTTAAGTGCCTCTCATCCCAAAAGCTGTCAAGATTTAATCTCAATCACACCTCTACTTCACTTACGTAGAATTGGTCAGGGACAAGATGACTTCCAGCAGAGAGCTCATGAAATGTTAGATTGATTTTCTAAGATATGCTTCTCCTGAGAACATCTTGTCTGCAGAATGTCATCGTGTCACACAGGTCACGTGACAGATGTCTTTCAACATGCATGCTTGAACTCCTCAAAACTAACCCAGGTTTATCCTAACATTTCGCTCACATTTTCTGGCTGTTAAATAAAATTTCTTCATCACCTGAATATTCTACGGTTTCATCCTACAACACAATAATGCATGATGTTTTATCGCAACAGGAATTCCAGAGACATGCTTGTCCATGGTCTCAGTGTTAACTAGATCAAGATGTCACCATACCTGTGACTCACTTCTAAGTTGATTGTCCAGACACTAGTCACTTTGAAGAGGGATACTTTTTGTCTAAAGGACTCATTTCCGATGTGACCAGAAATATACTGGACAGACTGAGAAATTCAGCAGACAGATTCAGGGAGCAACTGAGGGACGTCTCACAATATTCTGACAAACTTGTTTCTAATAATATCAGTTGCGCAGATCACAGGCATCGATGATGCGTGTGTCACTGCTATCAAGACATTATTCAGACAGCTCTGTTAAATAGAAAGTCATTTATTACTACTGTGGCTTTGTTTATCAGACAGAAATTAATGCTGATGTCGGTGCCACAGTGTAACACATTTTTTATACCTTTCTGATGTGTTGTTATTTTGTTTTTTGTCATTTTACTCTGTTCATTCTCTCTTTATTATTATATCATCTTTATTATAGTATTTGGTTATGCTTCCTTTTTTGGCATTATGTTATTTCATCCAAACTATTGCACTGCTGCACATCTTCACAGGCAGAACTTTCTATACGTCAGGTGTGTGATCTAGAGACCATCAATCGTGAAAGAGAGTGGGTTGAAGGTCCAGGAAGACATCACGGACTGGCACAATATAATAATAACACTGGGTCGTGAGTGCAGAGAATGGGCAGAGGGCTGCACAGAGTTTGAAGTGCAACAGCTGATCCAGAGCAACACACATCAAGGTGACATAGTCATCTACACCGATGGGTCAGTGGTGAGAAACAGACGTAGTGGCTGGGGCTTTATTGCAAAGGCTAATGGGCGAGTCTTGAAAAAGGAGAGTCTAGGCATATGAGACTTATGACCTCCAGCATGAGAATGGAGGTGGAGGCAGTAAAAGCGGCATTCCGGTGGCTAGAGGAGACTACTGCAACACACGCTGTATTCATTACGGATTCAAACAGTATGCTTAGCAAGGTGGAGAAAGGAATGTTTCATGTGGAATGGCTCTCGTCGCTTCAGAGGTCACAGATTGTGAGAATTGTATGGATATTTTGCCCTGGCCATGCGGGTGTACGGGGGAATGAACAGGCTGATAGGCTAGCAGGGAATGCACCTCTTGGTGGTATTTTGCCTATGGACAAGGGGTAGGTGGTCGTGCGCTTGTGGGACCAGGTGGAGAAGGCGGAGGAACAGATTGAGAACCCATGTGGAAAGAATGAGATTGCGGGGGATCGGCAGGGGTTCTGGAAGAATCTCAAAACAGAGGGAAGACCAGGAGAACTTTTAATCAGATAGCGGTGGGAACGATTAGTAGTATGACTCTTCGCTGGCTGTTGAACGAGGGGACAGAGCACAGTATGGGAATGTCCTGAGTGCAGTGATGTCGGTTCTTAACTCAACTCAACTCAATTCACCAAAACTAACAGTTGCACACCCTTCTACCCCAGTTCCTTTGTTAACTCTCAGTTTATTTATACTATTTATCATTGTTCACGCTCTGTTATAATTGCTTTCCATATTATATATATATATCTGTGGTTATCTGTACTGTTCTGACAAATGTTTTTGTAACCAAAGAATTAGACTTGCGCAGAATAATTGTATGAACTTGTTCATACTTTTTGTAGGTATATTTAATATATAAACAATTTTAAAATATGTTTTTGTTCGCATACTAATGAAATTTTAGTTCCTGACCTGATATCAGTATAGTTTATTAGTTTACATGTGTTGTGTATCTGCAGACCCACAGAAGTCAATGTGTCAGCCAATATCTCAGCTCTGCTGTAAACAGACACAGCACAATTACGTCCAAAAAATATTCCGTATGAACACAGAAGAAGAAAAAGAAGTGTCTCTGCAGGATCTTGTTATCTAAATTTTGCATTACCAAATCCTGCTGCAGTCAAAATCATTCTTATTCTTCAGCATTTGTTAGATGTATTCTTCAGTTCGTACTCATTGTTTGTTAGAGAAGTTATAAGCAGAAGTTTGGTATTACACTGTCAGTTAATTTTAAGTGAAACCTTTTAAACTAGTTTTAAACAGTAAGTTAAAATGTGTTTTTCTCACAAGCTGATTATTTCGTTTGTTAAGTTATAAATGTTTTTTTTTCTCAAGTTTGGCTCACTAATGGAGGTACTCAGAGAGATGCTTGAACAAGTTGATAAACAGAGACGAGATAAGATGAAACAAGAGACAGTGACATTGCCTGTACCTCCTAGGTGAGCCCTCATATTAGCATATCTGAATGTAACACTATTACTTTCATTATGTAATTCAAGTCACCAGCAGACATGATGCATTCAACTGTTTGTAAATTGCACATGCCCTTGCAGTCCTAGAGGTAAATGGAGTTGTCCGAGCCATAGGTATAGTTCTGAATGATGTTTAGTGTAGCATTTAAAATATTGCCTTGTCTTCACAAAGTTGTAGCAGTGGTGATCAAATGATCTGGCTACTACATCTGAGAAATGAAACAGTAAATCAAAGTTGTATTTACATGCACAGCACTCCTGCATATGTGTATTATCAGAAATCTTTACAGGTATTCATCACAGATTAATAATATCACAAACTTAACAGTTAATGTAGAAGGAATTTCTATCACAAATGAAGAAATAATGGAAGTCACTAAGTAATTTGGAAAAATTAATGGTTAATATAGAACAGGCTCCATGGCGAAGGAGTTAGGACGCAGTTCGTAATCCTGCATCCCGCGTTGGAAACACAGCTGCAGGCAATTTGGCAGCACACTACCTTGTGTTGGTTTTCTATGAAAATGGTATGAGTGCCGGTCATTCAGAAAGCAATAGCAAACTACTGAACATAAACTTGCCAAGCAATGACAAACAGCCAAAAAATTCTGGAGTTGACTGCTATGTCCTGTAAAGGATATGCAACTAACTAACAGAACCAGCATCATAGTTGCAGATCTACAAATTGACAGGACTTAAAAACATATATTGGAAACAACAAGCTGCCATAAAGATTGATAATGAAGTAGGTCAATATCAGCCTATTATATGTCTCCAGATCTATTTTCACAGTAGAGTGAAAATATTTTTAGACATTTAGAAGATATGAGAGGAATCACCATTAGGGGACATAACATCAATAATATTAGATATGTGAATGATACAGTATTGATTTCAGACAACATTTAGTAGATGCGGTTATTTCACACAGTGAACAACTAGGATTAGAATTGTAAGACGACACAGATTATGGTCATAACTAGATTAAGAACAGCCTGGTGGAACAATGAAGTTAAAGATAACATATTCAAAAAGAAGGTAGCGTTCAAAAAGTGGATCACAACTAAATCTGAACAAGACTATGTTACTTATAGAATAGAATAGCACGACGTAATGCCAAACGAACAATTAGAGCATCTAAAGATTAATCCTGGAGAATATACGGTGAACAGATGGCGACCCTTAGCAAAGATGCCCAAGAGAATTTTATAAATGTGTTAACACAATGAGAAACAGAGATGCATGCTACAACCCAACCACCATCATAAACAGCAAGTGAGGTATACCGATATTTAATCCACAACAAAGACTAGCAAGGTGGGCAGAATACTTTCAAGAACTACTTAACCCCACACATAACATAGAAAACCTTACTTTTGTGCCTAAAAGCCAGGGACAACAAGAACCAAATTTCATACCTGCAGAAGTCAAAGCAGTTATACAGAAAAGTCCTAAATACAAATCACCAGCTCCAGATGGAATAACCACAGAAGCTATTCAGGCCTGTTGGGAAACAGGAGTTAAATGGCTAACGAGAATTTTTAATTTAGCATGGGAAGAAAGAAAAGTCCCAGATGATTGGCAACAAGCAATAATAGTACCAATATGGAAAAAGAAAGACAACATGAGAGAGTGCGAAACACAGAGCCATATAGGGAAAACGTATGCAAAACTATTGGAACAAAGAGCTAGACCCATAGTTGAACAACAGTTAAGCAAAGTACAATTCGGTTTTCGGAAAAGTAAAAGTTGCGCTGATGCATTATATACACTTAGACAAATATGTGAAAAAACTATCTAATATAGTGACCAGCAGAATATTGTGTTTGTAGATCAGGAAAGGGCTTTCGATAGAGTAGACAGATACAAATTATGGACCATACTTGAAGACTACGGGATACAAGGGCAACTGCTAAAAAACATCATAGCCATGTACCACTCGAGCCGAAGTGCAGTAAGAACACAAGAAGGTATATCAGATATGTTCACAGTTAATACAGGAGTGAGGCAGGGATGTGTGCTCTCTCCCCTGCTATTTAATATCTACATGGATAGAATTTCCAAAGAAGCAAGTCTTGACAGAACAGATTCAGAAAATTTAGAACTCTTTACTCCAGATGAAACAACTGATCCACAGGAAATAAATGAACTTCTATTTGTAGATGATCAGTGCCTGTTTTATAGCGACGAGGGCAGACTGCAAAATCATTAATAATCTGAGTTTAACATGCAGGAGATACAATATGAGTATAAATACAGCCAAAACCGAAGTAATGAGAGTTAGCAGATCGCCGGGCCCACTAAGTATACAGATAAATAGCACAACTCTGAAACAAGTTAAAGAATTCAAATATCTTGGAAGTATGATCACAGAAGATGGCAGATTGGACAGAGAAATCGAAATCAGATGTCAAAAAGCTAGTGCACTTACATATCAACTATCACCTTACTGAAACATCCAAATATACCCATGTCTGCAAAACGACAGATAATAAACAGCATATTCACACCAACCCTATGCTACCAGTCTCAAACCTGGACTTTATCCAAATTACACCTTCGCAAAATAAACACCTGCGAAATGAGGTGCCTGAGGAGAGCTGCCAACTTAACAATCTGAGACCGAGTAAGAAATGCTATTATCAGACAGGCTGGGATCAACACCTTGTGCCACATTTATTGAAAGACAGAAGATCAAGTGGTTTGGCCATGTCGTTAGAATGCAACATCAGCAACTACCATCACTGGCCTTACATCAAAGATCATCTGCGATGAGACCACGAGGACGTCCAAGAAGAAAATGGATTGACGACATCAAAGACATTGTACAACCACACGGAATGACACTATCCATTGGAACGCAAATTAACCCTCCCCCACGACGCTTGACGGCAGAAGTGGAAGATGATGATGATGATGATGATGACTAGTAATAAAGAAATACCACAATGTAATTTACGGGTAAATGAGAATATTCTTAAACAAGTGAATCAGTACAAATATTTCAGAACTGTCGTAACATTTTATGGGAGGTGCTTTGAATAAATTAGAACAAGAATTGCATGCAAGATGAAAAACATACTGACCAATAAATAGATGTCAATTGCAACGAGAAAAAGAGTGTTTAAGTGCTACACAGAGCCTGTACTTTTGTAAGGATGTGGCATGTGGACAATGAAAATACAAGCTGAAAAACTCTAATGGCGGTGGAAATGTGGTTTCTGAGGAGAGTGCAAAGAATACCATAGACAGACAAAACATCCAATGACCAAGTCCTACAAGAAGCAAATGAAAACCATAAACTGATTAGAGAAATTAGACATAGACAGCCACAATTCTTTTGACACATTATGAGAAGAAATAAACTAGAGAACTTGATGACAACTAGCAAGATTGATGGAAAAAGAACAAGGGGAAGGCAGAGAAGTAAATATCTGGATGGCTTGGCCACATGGCATGGTTAAGACAAGAACGCAAGAGCAGATCCACAACTGATGGCGAAACATGATCACCCACACTTATCAGCATGGCACATGATGATGGTGAGCACCATAGTACCTTAAGCATACCCGAAGATGCTCCATCACCCTAGGCTAAAAAGTTGAAGAGTCTAGATGTTGATCATTCAGTCACATTCTAGTTTGAATTCTAGTTATTAACAACTGGATGGATCTTCTTCTATGAGGATGAGGATCAGACATGTCCACATTATAATGGTCCAGGTATATGAAGGTTTCCTCTGTAGGGTTACCTGACTCATAGTTTAGGAGTTTTACCCCAGTAGACTCTGGCAATCTGGTTTTATAGCATCATATGCCCGTTGTTTGCCAGAGGCAAAGTAGTCGTACAAAGATTGGACCCGCTCATAGAAGTACAGTTGACTTGGCCGGTGGCATCCCTCATTATTTAGATGTGACTTATAGCAACCTTAACTCCAGGCAGAAGAGAACAGGCAACATGAGACCAAATCTCAAAAATAACATAACACAAATGGATACCCATCAACATGTGGACATCGTATGCTGATCTTCATTTCAATAACTGACAATTGCAGATACAGATACTATCTTTTCAAATAAAGAAAACTGGACAAACAGTCAAATGTTCATGGCAAAAAGGAAAAAGCAAAAGAACGTATCCAAGACTAAGCTCCATGATGAAAGATATAGAGAAGCAAAATAGCATTTCTTAGAGAAAATAATGGTAAAATTATATGGTAACAGGTAAATACTGAGACATAATGTCCCTTTTCAAAAAGAGATAGCCATGGTTTTATTTGAGTATAAATTAAGAAGAACAAATTTGAAAATTGTTGTTCTTTTCTTGAGTTGCTTTAGTCATCTTATATCTGAAGCATGTAAACCAAGTCAATATGCAGAGAAAACATACAAAAATGCAAATGCTACAATGAAACTTATGAAAGATTCAGCTCAAACAATTCTGCTTGCATTTAATAATAAACAAAAGAAAATTAACTATACATTAATAAACATTTATATTTAATTTTTTTTTTTAAGCCTCTATATTTTGATTATTTGGTTGTTTCGGGATTCGAAATTTAAATATTGAGCACAACCCACTACTGGCAACGCCGATCGCATTCCGGCACGAACCTAAGGCCTATCCAAGTCATGGAAGCACTATACTCGAGTTTCGCCCTCGTTTGAGCTCGTCAGTAGTGCATATCCCTGACCGGATCCGGAAACAGCCCCGGATCACGCGTGTGAAGCGGGTGTGTAACCACGCAGCACACACTGGACACGCCAAATTATCACACCGGAATACCACAACGCTACCCATCGTAGGCTATATGCCTCTATATTTTATTAAATTAAAAATTAGCAAGACATGAAAATTGAATTCATAAGAAATCATTTAAAGATCATTGTGTTTCAATATATAATTCATAAAGGTGTATGTCAAATATGACATTCATTTTTATGTCAACAAACAGCAGAATGTTTTTTTGTAAATCAAATTTAAACAAGACAGTTTTTTTCCAATTTGTCAGAGGATCTCTGAAAATGGTTAGTGGGGAAAATGGCTCTGATGACAATCTGACATCATCACATCAGGCAATCTTGCTGGAGAGCACGCGGTCCCAGCAGCTGCAGAAGACTAAGACAGGTAATTAGATATACGTTTATTTTCTTTCATATAGTTATGGTAGCTTATATTGCTTAAGTAAGTTTTATTTAACATTTTGTTTTGATACAAAACATGAATTCAGATAGTGATGCAATTTTCCCCTCTATCATTTTAACTTGCATACTGAACATATCTTGAGAAATATCGAATGTTGTTGTTTGTCCATTAAGAATGATGATGACCATTCATTTCATCCAGTGGGGTTGAAAGTATGGAGCCGTGAGTTCTAAGATGGCTGATAAGGCCTATTTGGCTCGAAATGTTCTTTGACAATGTGGACAAAGAATGCTTGACGTTTCTGGAGGAGGATTTCCTGCAGTGGTTTTTCTGTCCTGCCTTTTCTTCACAGCTCTTGCAGTCCTGGTTGCCTCACACGTGAACTGCACCCTTGCGTAATGATGCACGCCACGAATTTCAGTCTCTGGCTGCAGTCTCCCAGGTGTCATGATGAATTCCAAAAGCATTCAGTGAGATTTTCAGTGTCTTTAAAGCGTTTCCTCTGGCCGCCTTGGGAGCATTTACCACAACGCAACTCGCCGTAAAAAATTTGTTTAGGGAGCCTGTGATCTGGCATGCGAGTTAAGTGACCAGCCCAGCGAATCTGATTCTTCATTAGTAGAGTGTGGATACTGGGCATGGACGCTCTTTCTAGGACTTCAGTGTCTGGGATCTTGTCTTGCCATTTAATCTTCAGTAGCTTCCTAAGGCAGACTGTGTGGAAGTGGTTTAATTTCCTAGCGTGTCGCTGATAAACAGTCCAGGTTTCACAAGCATATAGCAGTGTGGATAATACAACTGCTTTGTAGACTTTCAGCTTTGTTTGCAGGCTTATTCCATTTCTGTCCCATACATTCTTGTACAGTCTGCCAAAGGCCGCACTGGCCTTGGAGATTCTTAAATTCCCTTCGTCATCAATTGTGGCAGCTTGTGACACAGTGCTGCCAAGACAGGTGAATTTGTCCACAACACTTTGTCTTTGACCATTCACTTTGATATTCGGCACAGTGTGATTATTCCCTGGAGCTGGCTGGTACATAACTACAGTCTTCTCCAAGTTGATGTTGAGCCCAAAGTTGGCACAGGCATGTGAGAAAGCTGAAACATTGTGTTGCATGTCTGCCTCTGAGTTGGCATATAGAGCGCAATCATCAGCAAACAGGAGCTCTCTGACGGTGTCGCTGTTAATTTTTGTTTTAGCTTTCAGCCTTCTGAGATTGAATAACTTTCCATCCATGCGGTAGTTGATGTCTATTCCAATGTAGTTGTTCTCGAAGGCATTCGTCAACATAGCTGAAAACATGAGGCTGAACAGTGTTGGTGCCAGGACACATCCTTGCTTCACCCCATTGGTGACAGGAAAGGGCTAAGACAGTTCACCATTTTCCTGTACTCTTGCCTGCATACCATCATGAAATAGCCGCACTATTTGGACAAACTTTCAGTGGACAGCCATATTTTGCCATAATCTTCCACAGTCCTTCTCTGCTGACTGTATCAAAAGCCTTGGTAAGGTCAATGAAAGTGGAGAACATTTCGCAGTTCTGTTCCTGACATTTCTCTTGCAGCTGCCTTGCAGCGAAAATCATGTCAACAGTTCCTCGTTCTTTTCTGAAGCCACATTGATTCTCAGGAAGAAGACCTTGATCGAGATGGGCCGTGAGGCGATTGAGAAGAATTCTGGCGAGTATGTGGTTGTCACAGGATTGGCGGTTTCCTTTACATTTGTAAAGGTGGACTATTGACGCGTCCTTGAAATCTTGTGGCATGGTCTCGTTCACCCATATGTTTGTAAAGACTTGGTGAAGCTGCTCTGTTAGGACCGGCCCACCTGCCTTGTATATCTCTGCTGGGATGGAGTCAGGACCAGGTGCCTTGCCGCTGGAGAGTTGCTGGATGGCTTTGTTTACTTCCACTATGGTTGGCAGGTCATCAAGTGTCTCATTGGTGGGAACTTGAGGAAGGCAGTTGATGGTTTCATCATCGAAGAAGGAAGTTGCATTTAAGATGTTGCTGAAATGCTCTGCCCAGCGTTGAAGGATTTCTTTCTTATCGGTGACCAATGTTCCCCCATCTGCACTGAGGAGGGGAACTATGCCTGGTGATGTAGGTCTATAGACCGCTTTCAGTGAGTCGTAGAAGTTTTTCATATCATGTCTGTCAGCAAAGCCTTGAAATTCATCAGCTTTGCTGCTTTCCAGGTTTCCATAGCAGTGTTGTCAATGATGTCCTTTAGGGCTCTACACTGTTTCTGCATCCAGTTTAGCTGCAGCATTGGGCTTGAGGCGGTCTTCCAGCATATTTTCAAACGACAGCTGCATTTTTTTGATGTTTAGGCAGGTGACATTTAGTTTTTTTGCATTTTTACCCCTTGAGGATGCCGTCGTGGTTTGATGTGCATGTTTATTTTCGAGATAATGAGACGATGGTCTGTCCAACATTCGGCATCACACATGGATTTTGTCACCCAAACAATCTTGTCTGTCACTCCTCCTGATGATGACATAGTCAATGAGGTGCCAGTGTTTTGAGCAAGGGTGCATCCACGATGTCCATTTCTCATGGGAAGACGGAAAATTGTGTTGGTAATCAGTAGATCGTGTTCGACACATGTCTGAAGGAGGAGTCCATTGCTGTTACAATTTCTGACTCCATGCTTTCCTATAATGCCACTCCAAGAGGTGGTGTCCGTGCATACTCTGGCATTGAAATCCCCAAAGAGTATAAGTTAGTCTCCTTTGGGAACAGATGTTTAATACATTGTGCAGGTCCTCATAGAACTTGTTCTTGACATCATCTTCATTGGTCATAGTTGGTGTGTAGACACTCACAATGGTTGCATGCTTCCTTCCATTCAGCAGGGGCAACTTAATGGTCATAAGCCTGTCGTTTATAGCCTTTGGAAATCCAGCTAGTTTGCCAACCAGGGCTGACTTAATGGCAAATCCCACACAGGATTGGCGTCTTTCCTCGCTTTTCCTTTCACTCCAGAAAAATGTGTAGCCAGCACCTACTTCATAGATTTGGCCTTCTTATGCAAGTCGTGTCTCACTCAAGGCTGCAATGTCGATGTTGTACCTACCCAGCTCTCTCCCAGTCAGTGCTGTTCATCTCTCTAGACCCTATGCACCGTCTCTATCAAGTAGGGTGATACATTCCAAGTTCCGATTGTTAAGGGAATATGGTTTGCTCTTTTAGCTTTACCTGTTTTTCCTTCTTTGTATGTCGACCGCAGTATAGGGTACCCACCAACCGCGGCTAGCTGGTTAGGTTGTTGTTGTTGTTGTTGTTGTTGTTAGGTAATGAAGGAGCAGACAATGTTTAGGGCACCTTTTCTAGCCCCTTCCTCATAATATGGAGGTGAGCAGTGTGATACTATAGAGGGCTGCTCAGTCGCTCAGGGGGCTGCCGAATCCTACTGCTGCTCCGGTCAGTAGAAGATGACCATATGGCCTGTGTGCAGGTCTGCGACTACGGCTGCCAGCGTACCCACGCCTGCCGCTTCGCAGCTCGCCCATTGCCACAGGACTTGAAGGTGATATATGACGTTGAATGAAGAGTGACTTGCGCGATGAATTGGATTAAAGTGAGGAAGAGTTGCGCAATTAATCGACCTCACTCTCTCGCCTGAGTCCAGTGGCGACAAGTCAGGACGACTGGAGACGAATACAGGTGCAGTGGATGACCAGGGCACTCTACGTGCCTTGACGTGTCATTATGTTCCACAACGCTTTGCAGGTAAATGCCGTCTTGCTCGTTGAATCAGGAATGATTTCTTGAAATATAGAATAAATATTGACAATAAACGTTTCTTTGTAATTGGAACTGTTGAAATACCTGAACTTTGAGATATGCTAAGAACACATTATCACTATTAACCAAACAAATAAGAATTGTGAAACTAAAAGTCGGTGCAAGAGAAAAGTGATGAAAAACATTTATGTCTCAATGCATCAAAAACAAAAATAATGACAAGTGATAAAACAAATGTGGCAACAGATAGAGAAAAACATCTGAAAGAGCGGTTTTGAATATCTAGAATTGTTTCTTATGGGTGATGGAAATGCAATGACAGAAACTAAGGTGAGAAGTAATGCACTGCACAAATGAAAGCAATGAAAACCTTGATGGATGGGAACCGAACAACACGTGTCACAGTACTGGGGTCATGCATATTCCTAGACACTCGCCTGCCATTCCATTTGTCGTAGGTTTGATCTGCATTGGGATGGATTCAAGTTTTCAAAATTCACCTGTACTCCCAGATCAACTCAGCCTAAAATGTGTACCAGTAAAAGCCTTGTGAAGCCAAGGTGGCCTTAAGATGTGAAGCCAAGGTGGCCTTAGATGTGAAGCCAAGGTGGCCTTAGATGTGAAAAAGAGATCTTTACTGACTTACTTAAAAAGGCATGGGTGTCTGGAACATATTTATGGATGGAGGTATACCAGGGAAGCAGAGAATAGGAACATCATAATGTCGATGGATTCAGGATGCGATAGATAATTTATATATGACAGCCGCAATGTTAGAGTAGTATTTGCCACTACCCCTGGCTTATAGCAGAGACACATTTCACGTGTCTGTTATGGGGGAAAGTTTTGTACAGAACAAGCCACTGGATGGTGAATGTTTATGTATCGTTATACAGCATTAGAAAAACAAGTGATGATTAATTAGAAAGACAAATGTATGAGGAAAATATGGTGAGTAGTATAAACTACATGATGTGCTGAAGCACGTTGTTATTAACTGAAAGAAATAACTCATGGCAGCACCAGATTTTTCAGAAAAAGGTAACCTACCATTAAATTATTCTTTGTGCTTAATTTAACCTGTAAAAATTTGTAGAAATAAGGCATAACAAAGGATTACACTATGCAGAGTTATTGAAAGTCTCTCATGATATTCCTCAAGAAGAATCAAAATGTGAAGGTCATTTGTGCGTAAAGTTGGTGGGTCAAATTGAAATTGTCAGACTTGTGTGAACCTTGAAGAGAATGTTGAGAACATCTTGGACAGAGAAGAAAACAAACACGAGGTATTGAGAGCTGCAGGTGTCACAAGATATTTCATCATATATATATATATATATATATATATATATATATATATATATATATATATATATATATATATATATATATATATATATATATATATATATATAGATAGATATTAGGAAGAATAGGTGGAATAAAGACATTAGCCTTATGAGGGAAAATACTAGGCAAGCAAGGCAGAGGAAGATAGCAAGATTTACATTGAAATGATAGATAGAAACAGGAAAGGAAACAAAAATTTAAAAAACCCAAGTTAGCATAAAAAAGATGCAGTAAATATCGGTCTTTATTTGTTTAGAAACAAAACTATGTTTAAATACATGTGTATAAATTGGAAAGGATGGAGAAGGGATAGACTTTAGAGAAAAAAATAGAAATACTAATCACTGCTGAAAAAGAGATCGAATGGCTCATGATTCTAGACTGACTGAACAAGTCTTCTAACTGTGGCCAAGGTGGAAAAGGAAGGCAAACAACCATGCTAGAGTATAGACAGTAGGCCTGGTTATTCCGCTACGCTTGCCTGGAAAGTAAAGGAACCCTCAAGTCTTGCTACACAGAGATAGACAGACTAAATATAAAGTCACAACACTTTCGCCCTGTCACTCTAGTTAGTTTAGTCGAGGGATCAACATAACGCCACACGGGTTTAACCCATAATTGCTCCGTTCTACTCCTAAGTCGAGCCTGAGTACGGTGAATCTCAGCTCAGTGCTTGAACTCTGTGGCACCAGCAAGGATCCTGAAATACTTTGGGTAGATTTTTAACTCAAAATTTTGCCTGGGCAGCGCCGTTTAGCTATTCTTTTTTGATTTCCAACTGCCAAGGGATTTTTATCATGCGCAACAATACACACGGGCATCAAATCTCACTACCCAGAGACCAGGGGAAATTTTGTTACTAAAAGTCCACGTGAAAAGATCCCGGCCCTACCGGGGCTTGACCCCGGGACCTCCAGCACCTGAGGCGGACACCATACCTCGAGACCACTCAGCCCCCCCCCCCCCCCCCCCCCCACACTGTCACTCTGAATGACTATACTAATCTTATTTACTTTTACAACAGACTATGTTGGTTAATATTTAAAATTACAATGCGTATTTATTTTAATCACACAGGGTACACTCCACTGAGATGGGGATTGCAAATACCCTAGTTTTCTAATAATACTAAAGCCTCTCTTTGCTAAATTCCTTGTTAATATTATTATTCTAATCTTCAGAAATTCCTAATGTTTTTAATCACTAAGTTACTGTGGCCGAGGGCCAGTTTAGGAATGTTACTAGGCTTGATGTCTCAGAGGGATGGCTTGATGTCTCACACGTACGTACGTACAGACAGACAGAGAGGGAGAGGGAACGAACGAACGAACGAAAATCTTTATTTTCAAAGGGTTAAGAATTTGGCACGCAGGCCCGTCTGACATTCTGCCCTTCTTCTCTATTTCCTCTCATACATTCTTTCATTCAACATCTCTTATGAAGCAATTCTTTAACAACAAAAGAACAATAAGCATTAAAACGCATGAAAAATAATCAATAATACATGACTCGTTGAGGCAATGTTTAACATGGGCATCATAAATACCCAAGGTGGGTGTAACGTGCCACACATATGGGAATGTTTTTTTTATTTTTGGCTAGTTGTCGTTCGAGATAATTTACCATTATTATTGTCTTTGTTGCTGTTTTTTTTTTTAAGGGGGCATGTAGTCTGTCCTGAGGTAGTGTTCAAACAGGTTGCGACTGTATGTATAATGATTGGTGGTGTCTTTGATTTCTTGTGGAAGATTATTCCACAACTGAGTGGCAGAGTATGCTAAGCTTGTTTTATATAAGTCTATCCTAGGTTTAGGGACATGAAGTATATTTAGTCGTTCGCTATGTCTTGCGTTATATTTAAACAATGGCCAAAGGTAGCTTGGGGCATTTTGAAATAGGATTTTGTGAGTTAGTTTAGCCTTATTAAAAAGTAGGCGTTTGTGGAGTGGCAGTAACTGAAGACGTTCATGTAGGTTAGAATTGTCTGTAAACTTATCACCATTGATTAGACGCACTGCCCTTTTCTGGAGTGAATAAAGGCGTTTTGTTATTGATTTGGAGCATCCATCCCAGATTGTGGAGCAATAATCAATATGTGTTTGTATGTGGGAAGTATAGAATATCTTTCTTGTGTTTTCGTCGAGGAAGTTTTTAATTTTGGCAAGTTGGTATACTTTTTTGGCTATTTGTTTAACTAGAGCATGAACATGGGAATTAAAGGATAGATTTTGATCTATGATAAGACCCAGTGCCTTGTGCTCGGTTACACTTTCTATAGGCGTGCTACCAATGTGCAGCTGAAGAGTTCTCTGCGAGTTTAGAGTGTGAAGTCTTTGCCTGGTTCCTATTAACATAGATTTTGTTTTAGAAATGTTAATTTGCATGCGGTTTGCATGACTCCAGTTAACTACACTATTTATTTCCTGTTGCAAGGATAATTCTAGCACATTACGATCAATAGCGTTTGTATATACTGTGCAGTCGTCTGCAAATAGATCGCAGGACGATGACAGATATAAGGGAAGATCATTTATATAAATGGCAAATAACAGAGGGCCAAGTATAGACCCCTGAGGTACTCCAGTATTAATGGTAATGGCTTGGGATAGAGATTTATTATGTGATACTACTTGTTTTCTGTCTAATAAGAATGAGTTTATTAATGTCACTATATTAAAGCTTACTTTCATTTTTTCTAGTTTTTTAATTAGGATAGTATGATCTATCATATCGAATGCTTTTTTAAAGTCTATAAACATCGTTCCACATAGAGTATTGTTGTTAATATTTTGTTAGGGCCGTATGGCAGGGAGAGAGAGACATACACACGAGAAGCTACACTCAAGAGAGAGAGAGACACACACACACACACACTCACGCAATCAATCAATCAATCAATCAATCAATCAATCAGTCTTATAACAGGAATATAATTATTTTAAGAAAAAGTATATGGGCTTTCTACTGACTTCGTCACATTATCTCAACAGAACAGGTGTCTAATTCACTACCCTTTGGATAAGATAAGCTAATAACATCCTCAAGATTTTAAATAAACCTTGATAGATGAAGCTGAGTATCAGCTGTTACAGCTAAAGATGGAAATAGAACTTCTGAACTATTACCGTCCAAACGACAGACCCCTGTGCTTCAGTTACCGGCTACCCACTTTATAGTAATTGGAGACTTTAATAGTCACTCACAAAGTTGAAACTATGACCAGCTTGATCATAAAAGTGAGTAGATTGAAACAGGCAAGATGGTTACTTGCTAATCCTGATCAGTAATGCAAGAAATGTTCCTGCCTTCTAGTCCAGAACATAGCACATATCTTCAACTACAGATCTTGCTTTCATCACCTCTGAGATACCGGGCAACCAGCCAGCAGGCGCACCACAGCAGCTAGGATGTCACGCACAAACACAGTCTGGCCATGACTGGTTTCTAATGATCAGACATTCAGGGGTCTGCTGTATGTTGGAAAGAGTGTATGCTAATGAGGAATCATGCAGATAATAAACCTCAACTGAATTATTTTAAATTTCAAATCATGTCTGTGTGTAGCTACAAATTAATATTTATAAATATTTTCAGCCCCAGGCACTCCTGAATCCCAGCACAGCAAGATAACAACCAGCCCAAAAAATGTTCGCAAAAATCAGAGTTTGCAGTCACTTGGGATGAGTCTGGTAAGTTGTTAGTGGTTTACTTGTGTCACATAGCTGCAATAGGCAGCATAGGGTCGGTATGTCAAACATGCTGCCTGTGGGCTGCATGCAGCCCTTAATAGAGTCCCAAGTGTAGTCTAATTGTCTAATGCTGTGATGCTCATCTTTTATTGTTATGGTCATACACACAATATTCTGTTATTTTATCAAACATTTCATGTAGCCTCAACAACATACAGTACATCAGCTCAAAAATTGAACTATAACCATGACCTAACTAAGTACAGTTAAAATATATCTATCAGAAAACTATGATTTTTTTCTCAAATTGTTCACTTAATTAAATTATGTTCTTTATTTTATGAATATATTTACTTCTATATATGGCCACTGGTTACATTTATTGTTTTCATGAATGCTTCCATTTACTAAGCTGAAAACAAACATATGCAGAACTCCAATGTTATTGTTCATAGTCTTACATGAATTCAGTTTGTTCTGCTCTCCCATAACTTAGCTCCACTAAAATTGCAGGTATTTTTCACTTCTGTATGTAATATATTTTAAAATTCAAAATTTGAGAAACCATGAAAATATGATGCTTCAAGTGAAAAAGAAAAGAACTATAGAAAAGGGCTGTGTTTCAAGAGAAGTGGGAGTTGTTATATTGTTTCACAACTGTTCATAACAGGCTGGTAAGAGGAAAATCATGGATGGTTCAGGCTGAGGACATAGCCAGAGAAGTTTGTATACTTGATAACATTGGGAGAGGAGTGGATCAGAATGCCAGAACAATTCATGCCCAGGTGATGTAATCATCTACATGGATGGCTCTGTGCTAAAAGACAAAAGAAGTGCCCAGCAGTTCATTGTGAATGTTAATGTACAGTTTTTATGATGTAACATCTAGTCGGAAAATAGAGGTGGAGGCAGCCACTGCAGCATTCCGATGGCTGGAGGACAATCAGCACAGACATATCTTGAGTGTAACAGACTCATAGAGCATGCTGAGAAGGTTGAAGACAGGCATGCTTCAATTAAAACATTAAAAATAGGGAGCATCTGTTGGATCTTTTTCCCCGTGACATGCTGGTGTGTTGGGAAACCAGCAGGCGGACAGATTGGCTGGGTCTGCCCAACTGGGTGGGATATTGGTGTATTATATGGCAGACATGTTCAGGACCTATGGGATCATGTGTATAGTGTGGGAGAACAGATGAATCATCATACCATAGAGAGAATGGTTTGGTCTGGAGTGACCAGAAGATCTGGCCGACATTCAGTACTCTGAGAAAAGGCCAGACACATAATCAGACTGCAGTGGTAAAATTAGTACTGGGACTCTTCACTGGCTGCTGAAGATGAGGATGGAGCACCTATGGAAATGTCCCAAGTGATGTGATGTCAGTTCTTACTCTCAACATTCACAACTGTTAATTCCAACATGCACAACTGTTAATTCCAACATGCACTGTGTTGTATGCAATCATTGCATTGCTTCTTCTGTGGAACACGCTATCAAATTACATTGCAAAATGAATCATCGTTAATAAGCTCACATCATATTCAAAAAATGAAGGGTCGATGCGAGTAGCTACACTCAAGAAATTTAGACATAACCTTAGCCAGTAGCAGACATGCTTTGTGTAATTTCAGATAGAAAATATTCTGTCACTGCCAGTTGTGAGCTAAGTCAAATTATTGCTATTGATGCAAAATCATATAAGAATTGTGAACTTATTAACACATGTCTTGGTAAAACCGCAGAAACTGTGCCTTGATAAAGTGAAAGCATTATAAGACGTGTTGTTTTTCCATCACGAATGATGATGACCATTCATTTCATCCAGTGGGCTTGAAAGTATGGAGCCGTTCTAAGATGGCTGATAAGACCTGTTTTGGCTCTAAATGTTCTTTGACAATGTGGACAAAGAATGCTTGACATTCCAGGAGGAGGATCTCCTGCAGTGGTTTTTCTGTCCAGCCTTTTCTTCACAACTCTTGCAGTCCTGGTTGCTTCACAAGTGACTGCACTCTTGCTTATTGATGTACGCCACGAATTTCTGTCTTTGGCAGCAGTCTCCCAGGTGTCAAGCTGAATTCCAAAAGCTTTCAGTGAGATTTTCAGTGTCTTTAAAGCATTTCCTCTGGCCGCCTTGGGAGCGTTTACCACAACGCAGCTCGCCGTAAAAAATGTGTTTAGGGAACCTGTGATCTGGCATGCGAGTTAAGTAACCATCCCAGCGAATCTGATTCTTCATTAGTAGAGTGTGGATACTGGGTATACTTTCTAGAACTTGGCTGATAAAAGTCCAGGTTTCACAAGCACATAGCAGTGTGGATAATACAACTGCTTTGTAGACTTTCAAATGTATTATATAAGACATATCTCTTTCATGAAACACTGGCAGAAGGGATTATGGCATGGCATTGACCTCACAACACAAATGACATCTATTTCAATGTAGTTTGATAATTGTAAAGTGCTGTTATACTTGAATTTCTACCACATGCAATACTACAACAAGCCAGGATACTTTTGAGAAGGTAGAAGTTCTGGAGGAATATGATTTCAAACTGGATAACCTGTCAGAATGGTGGCACAATAAATAGGAGAACTTGACTTGATTACAAATGGCAAGATTAATGGGAAAAATTCAAGGGGAAGGCAGAGAAGTAAATATCTGGAAAACTTTGCCACATGGTATGGTCAAGGCAAGAACACAGAGTTGACCTACAACTCTGGTGATCATGTGAGGTGGTGAAACATGATCGCCCACGCTTATAGGCACATAATGGTGTGGGCACAAAATTACTGAAGGAAGTACATTAAACCTACCCATTCATCATTTGCCCATTTGCATTGTATTATTAATAAACAAAGTCTATCTTGACAGATTTTAAGGTGGATTATGTCATCAGTTGTCTTAGTAAGTCTGGATGAGCAGCGAATGCATCTGTTGAATACCATTGAAGGTGGATTTGGTGTACCTTTTTAAATTTAAATACCTTGGTTCTCATATCACACAGTATTAAGATACTGAAAGATGAATTTATTCTCTTTTTAGAGATTAAGGAACAGTATACAGTGGAAATGCAAGATGTAAATTGGATCCAGGATCTAGCTTTTGTAGTGGACATAACTGGATATTTGTCCAATATGAATTAGAAGTTACAAAGCAAAAACAGTCGTATGATGACAAAATATTTCAAAGTCAAAATAAATCTATGGAAATCAAACATTTCAAATGAAAATTTGGTTCACCATCTGCGTAGAACTACAAACCAAGCATGGAGAATCTGACATGTGCTTTGAAAATATGAAAGTTTGTTGAAATCCTTCATCAGTTTGAGAATATCTGCCAACATTCAAGCAATGTGTGGTTCTACTTATGTGTGTGAACAATTACGAAAACAACAAAACCTGCTGAAAGGACCAGGCTGAAAAATATTTGCCACCAGTAAATAAAGTAAGAACACTAAAGACTGGTGTTAACAAATGTGTGTTCAAACAGCACTGCTATTTAACATGCCATAAAAATAATGATTAGGCTAATCACTGAAAGTCAGAATGTTTAAACGTATTTACTGCATACACTTTGTCTATAATTACTGTTAATGGATGTATAACATTGTGCAGGTATTGTTTGTGGTTTGTTCTATTCTTCTGAATAACAATTGACCTTGTAGTTAACTGCAGCTGAATCAGAACTATGCAGCTCCAGCGATGACATGTATTAATAATTTGCCACCATGCACTGTTAAGTTTGATATGGCTGGTGTAGATGTTAGTGCACTCACCTGTCAACACATTGATCCCAGCATCTGTCTGTCCAGCACGGTTGACCCAATCTTATCGCATGGACACCAACTTTCTGGGAAAGTATCAGCTTCTACTGTAGTATTGTCCACATTACATGAATGTCTTAACACTCACCACAAACATGGGTGAGGACAAAATATCATCTGCATGCTTTGATGACATTTAAGTGGGGTCAGTTAACTTTGACATAACTTCTTCTTCTGTTTCTTCTCCTCCTTCTTTATCATCGGCAGCAACAGTGGTGTCCTGCTGTTCCTTATCTTCTTCTTCTTGTGTCTGGCCTGGGGCAGACATTGTCAGTCTTTCTCTTCTATTCTCACTGTCATCTGATATACTGATGAAGTGGATATTACTAGTATAATTAATTGTTACCCAGTGATTTTAAACTGTCTATATACACCATGCTCCATCTGTATCTGCCTCTCTAACCCAGTATTGTCCTACATAAGGCTGGTTCATTTATTCCATTTCTTGTGTTGAGATGTTCCCCATAATATTCATTCTTTTCCTTAAGTTTTTGAAGAGTGATCTCGTAAAACATACAGCTCTCAGTGCCTCAGTGTGGGTTTTCTTCTAAATTCACAATATTCTCAGCATTCTTCTCAAAAGCTACATCTCTATTGCTCAACATTTTTTCACCATTTCATTACTTATTAACCAGCAATAACATCCATATAGAAAAACAGGCCTAACACAACTTTTCACTAAGCAGTTTTGTGTACCTGTGATTTTTTTTTTTTTTTTTTTTTTTTTTTTCAGTTCTTCAATTTTATTCTCATTCTTGTGAAATTTTCTTTCGATATGGCGATTCTTTTATCTCAATGTCAAATCTTCCATCAGATGTAACAGTGTAGCCTTTGAGGTAATTACATCCATTGTTAACAGGTAATCTGCTGACAGCTTCATTATTTCGATTTGATCTTATTCCTTGTGTTACAGATGACAGAATGTAGATGGGTTTTGTTTATTTTTTTGTTTCAGTTGCATATCCCTTACAGGACATTGCAGTCAACACCAGAATTTTTTAAACTGTTGTTGATGTTCTTGGCAAGATTACGCTCATTAGTTTGCCATTGCTTTCTGAGCGACCGGCTCACATACCCCGTAAGTAACCAACTCCATGCAATCCGCTGCTAAATCTCACGCAGCTGTGTTCCTCACGTGAATATACGGGATTGCGGAGAAAGTCGTTAACTCCTTTGCCAGGGAGACCGGCCTATTATCATTGTTTATTACTATTTTATATTATTGTATATTATTATTTATCATTTATTATCATTGTTTAAGACAAGATTTCTTAATCATCAGTAATGATTTTGTTTGATCTCTGCATTTATTTTATTCAAGGATGAAAAGTCCACATTAGACAAACCAGCTGAGACTATAAGAAGACACAGCTTGGTACCACCCCACTGCAGCAGCTCAACGGTGACAAGTAATGGGACTACTGTTAGCAGCAACACCAAGCCAATAATATCTATCACCACAGAAGACCTTAGCCCAGACCGATCAAGACGACCCAGCACACACAGTCTGGGACCATTTTCTGTAAGTGGGCTAACTGATTTTCTTCAGCGAGGCACTAACTCTAATGATCGGAACAGTAGCTACTCAAGCCGACGGCCAAGCATGATTGGCATTCTTCCTGTGTCCCCAGCTGAGAGTAGAAGGCCCAGCACGCATAGTGTGGGCTTCTTGCCCATTTCCATGTTTGGTGAGGGTGCAGAAAAGCCTAGGAGACCTAGCACACATAGTCTAGGTGTGTTCCCTTTTGGCTGCTTTGGTGAGGACAAACCGGAGCGCCCACGAAGATGTAGCACACACAGCTTAGGCCCTCTAGTGGTACCTGTAAGTTTTGAATACCCCCTGCCCTCTAGCCACAGTTCTTCCATGTTTCTGGTTGGTGTTATATTCTTCACCAATCCCAAAACGGTGAATTGTTTTGTTTCATTTCCCTTGCAGTGTTATTATTTATTCTCTCAGTGGTTTAGCTGTACCAAAAGCTTCTGTGCTTCCAAGTCAGGATATGACAATGACAAATCATGTTGTTATCCAGATATTGTAAATCTGTGTCGTTAGTCAAAAAAAAACCCTGCTTGCTACCAGTAACCACATGGTGTTCAGTACAGCTTTCAGTTCCTTGAATATTTTGTGTAGTTAATGATGTTAATATAAATACTCTCAAACCCCTGTAGAGTGGACATCAAAAGGTCACAGTAGTTGCGATCCATATCAGATACTGCTATTGGCATGTGAGGTATGACGCCATATGATATGGGGTGGCCAGAAAACATATCCTGCCTCTGCTGGGGATAGATCCCTGACCACTGTGTCAGCAGGCAAGCGCACTGACCACTGGGCCATTTCAGCTCCTAAATAAAATGCAATTAATAAATCTGAGAAATGTATGTGCTTTTTTCATCAGTATCAGTTGGTGAAAATAGTAGGCCAGACAGTTGGAGAAACTAGTACATTATGTTGTTTTATTGTTAGATCTTATTTGTAGAACTCATGAAACACACACACTGCACACATAGTTCATATGTTAATGTAAAACTAAATTATGAGGTGTTGACAGCTCATAAACTAAGAATATGTCATGTCTACAGTTCATAAACATAGAATGTTTATTGTTTTATTCTGACATATTCTATAGTTCATGTATATCTGTATTTGTATTTACCAACAAAGTATGAATATTTTAGACAACATTCAATCACATTCATAAACCGAAAATCACACACAGAAACATGAAAATATTCAGAGTATTATAGCAGAAAACTGCACAGCATGTATGATGTCACTGTCCATAAATACTGAATAACCACTGAAGTAACATTGACCATTCCTGCATATTAAGACTTTCATGTCAAGTAAATTTTAAATTGTGGCATTTGGTGTGGCCTGTTTTGGTAGGTATTTATAGCCTTAAAATGTTCATAATATAAACATTCAAAATTGACACACCAGATTGTAATGATAATTTTATTCTGCTTAGATCAGTAATACTGTTTTATAAATAGCTCAAATAATAATCTGATCACAGTGTAAAAAGTATCAATAACAGTAAATTATATGCTAGGCATTTATTGAAAACACTAGATAAGTACCTAACTGTTTTATTTCCTTTGGAATCACTAGCTTGACAGACCTAGAAATAGTGTTTTAATCCTCCTCACAATGTGAACGGTACCGCTATGAATCTGCAGTTACACTCATCTATGCCACCAAAATATACATGTTGTTTTAGCTGATGTTAACAGAATGGATACACCAAGATGACTGAGTCTACAGACATATAAATATAGTCACATCTGATAAAATCACAGGATGAATGAATCAAGAACCACACATAACAGTCATCAATTCCATATCCCGACATGTAACAAATCCATTGAACCATATCCTTACATATAACAATTCCATTGAATTATATCCTTACATATAACATTTCCATTGAATCATATCCTTACATATAACAATTCCATTGAATCATATCCTTACATATAACATTTCCATTGAATCATATCCTTACATATAACAATTCCATTGAATCATATCCTTACATATAACAATTCCATTGAATTATATCCTTACATATAACAATTCCATTGAATCATATCCTTACATATAACAATTCCATTGAATTATATCCTTACATATAACAATTCCATTGAATCATATCCTTACATATAACATTTCCATTGAATCATATCCTTACATATAACATTTCTATTGAACCATGTCCTTGCATATTATTCTCAAAACAGGATCAACATATTTATGTTGTTACAACCTGTTTGAAGGTTTTTACTCATCTTTGATCTCCTTTGGTTATTTTGGTAGTCATATATGCCTCTGTGGCTTTAATATCTACCAAATTTATATCAGTGACCTTCATAGCCGCAGCAAGTAAAAGTAAAGGAACCCGACCCTAAGCTATGAGGCTTATGGGTAAATGATGCTCAATCGATCAATCAGGTGCTGACTTCACAATGAAGGTTGGCTGCAATGGATCTCAAACACTTTCTGTCTTTTCGCCCTGACTGTATATTCTGTCAGATGATGTTCGCCCATCTCTTGATGTGTTCTTCTCACTTGTATCATTGTCTACGTCTTGCTCGCTTGCCTTCAACCTTGCCCTCCAGTTTGGTTTTTAATTAGAGTGTTATGTCTTTTAATGTGGCCGAAATATTTCACTTGCCTCTTTCTTTATTTCTTTCATTAACTCTCTTTTCTTTCCCAGTTTTTCTAGACCCTCTGTATTTGATTGTTTTTGTTTCCATGAAATACGACATATTCTTCTGTATATCCACATCTCCAGAGCCTATATTCAACTTTCTAATTGCTTGTTCAATGTCCAGACTTCTGCACCATATAATCGTGTTGAATATACATAACATTTGACAATTCTCATTTTTAGTGTGGTGTTAATCTGTCTAGATGTTAATACTGATTTCGTGCTGTTGAAAGCATTTTGGGCCATTCCTATTCTCTTTTTGATTTGTGTTTTACTTCTGCCATCATCTGTTACTACATGTTCAAGATAGAAGAAACGTGTTACTTGTTTTAGTATCTCCCCGTTTACTGTGATGTTCATTGATGACATTTCCTTTCCACTGCTAATTATCATAGTTTTCAAGTTTTGAATGTTAATACCTAAGCCACATTCTGCACTGTGATTGTGTACTTGTTTCACTAGGTTTTGTAACTCTTGCTCACTTTCTGTAAGTAACACGGTATCGTCAGCATATCTAAGATTGTTTATGATAATTCAGTTGATGTTAAGTCCAGGCAGTTAGATTTGTCTACAAATTCTTTCTGTGTACAGATTAAAGAAGCTTGGGAACAACACGCATCCCTGCTGTACTCGCCTTTTTATCTCTATTGGTGACAAATAATTATTTGCATATCTAAAATATGAGGGCGGGTCAATAAGTAAGTCACACAGTTCTGCGTGATGGCAGGTAAATGTAGTTGGTGTTTTCTACATGTGTCATTAGGTGAACTTTATATTCCCGTTCATCAGATGGCATTAGGTGTCTCATGCGCTGCGCATAAACAAAATTGTGACTATACTTAGAGAGTGTACAACCAAAGAGCAACGCGCTGTTGTGCATTTTTTGTGGGCAAAAGGACTGTGTGCGAAGGACATTCATAAGGACATACTTCCTGTTTATGCTGACAGATGTTTGTCCCGTAAAGCGGTGCATAGCCGGGTAGAAAGATTTTCTCAAGGACACTAACATTGTTGATGAAATCCAATCTGGTCATCCTGTTGAGATTGCAATAGAAGTCCTGTCCTTGCATCATGATGAAGGAGAAGACATGCTGAACAGGATTGTTACTGAGAACGAATCATGAGTGCATCACTACCAGCCCGAATCAAAGCATGCTTCAATGCAATGGAAACATCCTTTTTTGCCTTGTGTCCAAAAATTCAAGGTTATGCCATCAGCAAGGTTATGCTGACAGTGTTCTGGGATTGTCAAGGCGTACTTTTAACTAATTTCAAGAAGAAAGGCGACAATATGAATTCTGATGTTCTATTGATGTTTCGTGATGCAATTCGAATAAAATGTCTAGGACTGCTGACTAGAGGAGTGTTGCTTCTTCATGACAATGCCAGACCACATACGGCTCGATTAACTTAGGAGAAAATTAAATAACTAAGGTGGGAATTTCTGGAACATCCACCTTACAGCCCCAACTTAACCCCCAGCTATTTCCACCTTTTTGGTCCACTGAAAACCACCTTGGCGGGAGACATTTCGTGAATGATGCTGAAGTTGAATGTGAAGTGAAAACAGGGTTCAGAAAATAGAGCATGCAGTTCTATGTAGCTAGTTTAGTAGCTCTGATAAAACGATGGGATAAGTGCATCAATGTTGGTGGAAATTATGTTGAGAAATAAACACAATGTATGTATAAAAATAAACTGTTTCAAGTCGTTATCATATTTAGTTATTGTTCACAGCCAATTGTGATTTACTTATTGACTTCCCCTCGTATTTGGCACTGAATTTGTTAATTGCAGTTCTCTTTGACTTCCACATAAGTTCTACTTCAAGGGTCGTCGAGCATGGGGGGTGTATTAAAGTGGGTCTGCTCATTCTAACACATCTTCTGTCAGAGGCATCCAATAAGATTGTTCGTTCGCTTGTATTTGAAGACCGTGTGCTTTCATGCCTTAATCTTGGTAGATTTAGAAATCAAAACCGAGCATGGCAGGTGGTCACTTCCATCATCCCTTAAAAGTCCATTTCGTGTCCATTACCGCCAACCAGGTAACAAGTGCCAGATCAATAGCAGTGTCAGTATTTCCAGGTCTCATTGCCATTCTAGTTGGGCTCTCGTCATTAATGCAGACCACCTCAGATTCAGTCATGAAATAATGTTGGATTATATTGTGAAAAACTGCTTGACAAGTCGCTGAAGTACTCTTGACTAAAGTAACACAGGACAATTGAAACCATATTTTGCTTATTGTGGTTCATGTGCAAGGATGTACTAATTGTTCCTGTGTTACATTTGTATTGTCCTATCAAACAGTCATCCTTTTAGTGTCACATGTGAGCCAATGCCATCATCCTTACACATTCCTATAGATTAGCTGCTTTATCACAGTTGGGCAGATTCAATCAATCAATCAATCAATCAATCAATCAATCACAGTTGGGCAGTCAGATGGTTACCATAGTGTTTTAAATCTTCCGAATAGGCTGTCACTGTGCTCACAGCACTTGTTTCTGTGCCCGTCAACTTGTTCATTGCTGTTCTCCTACATGGTTATGTCAGTATGTGTTATATCCACATTGCTAACAGCATTGGCAGATTAGCACACCAGCCGGTTGATGTTATCTTCCTTCATATATATATATATATATATATATATATATATATATATATATATATATATATATATATATATATATATATATATATATATATATATATATATATATAAAATTGCATTTATGTATAAAATAATGAGACACTCTTTTCATTTAAAAAATTCTATATTATTCAGTTTAATAAATAGGAGATCATTTATTATTAAGGTGTATGGGCTTTATGTGATGTGTTTCTTGACAAAGCTGTTTATTGTAATCTTGCGTGTGTGCACATGTGGAGTGTGTGCCTGAACACAGTTATGTGCCCTTGGGATCTAAATACATTGTACAATGTATACATATACTATTTCTTTGCTGTTATCTATACATTATTTGGCTTTCTGTACACTGTTGCAACTCACATAGCGATAATCCATGTGCTCAGAATGTGGTGCTTTGTTCTATACAGTGTATCCTTTTTATTTAGGGAGAAGAACACTTTCTAGATGATGAGCAATTGCCAGTCATACGATAGTGTCAAACCTGCTGATGCCATGAAGTTTGGGGCTAGGATTTGTCAAAGTGCATGTTAAGTGGCTTGGATTGTGTTGAAGTAAAACCGTGTTGAAAGGTGGTTAACTTTGTCTTGAGAGGAGAACCAGTCATGTATATGCAGACCTCAGCTGATGTTTCCTATCACTCATCTGTGCATCTGCTTGTTTCCATCAATAATTTGACTGCTTTGATGGTCCTGGCTGTGTGTGATTATTGTTGACTACATTCTTCTCTGCTAAAATGTTTGTATTGCCATGACCAGGTCTATCTGAAATGTCCTAATCTTATAAATGTGATCAACTTGTCATTTCTGACCATTTTCTAGAGTTAACTAGGTAGATTTTCTTTAAAAAAAAAAAACACAATTCACTGTATGGTAGATCCAAATGTTCAGAAACTAAATTAGCAACAATAATAAAAAAAATGCATTAGATATGGAAACAAAAGCTGCATCATCTTTGAATGGCAGCAAACTGTTATATCAGCAGTGCCAATGACTATATCTTCTTAGGGCATATTTTACAAGGTGATCCATTAGTACTAATTGTGGATCAATCAATGGTAAACATGTATCAGTTCTCTTGGATATCAATACTCCTGGACAAGTATTGGTGGACTTTTACAATGTACTCATTCATACGTTTGACTGAGTGGATGTGTTCATTGTTCAATCTGCTAATGTTGTGTTAACTTTAGTTGATGTGTTTAAGCTTACATGTGGTTGCACATTCCTTGGCCCTTGTCATTTTCCTCATTCATCTGTAAGACATTATTATCTGATTTGAATGTTACTGATGTGGTGGTATTTTATTATATGCATTGGTTTGCCATTTCTCAACACATTGTCTGTTAAAGTGACTTAAACCGTTTCTTTGCTCCTTTCATAAACTTGTATAAAAAACAAATGTCAAAAGTTTCCACCGCTATATGTATTTATCATACTGCTGTTGCAGCTAATCTTATTGCTTCACTCGTGAGTCATCATTTATTGCTCTATACTTTGTCTAATCATTGTATTTTTGTGTTTATGTACATTGTTAGTAATGCATGGTGTCATTCTAAATACTGTAACATAAAAATGCACATACAACCAACAAAAAAGGTATTGTCAAATGGGAATTTTTTTTAAAATGAGACGAATAGTAATACTTCCATATAATACTTCCATCAGTAATACAGAAATAAGTATTGAACTAGTTGATGAACGTGTGGGTTAACTAAAGAGAAGCAGGAAAAAAATAGTTCCTATGCTAAAACCATACATTTAGTGACTCAGTGAAGCATCATTGTCAAAGTAACAAATATCAATGTTTGAAAATCTGTTTGATTCATATGCAGATTAGTCAGAAGTTAACCAACACCTCTGTTAGGTGGGTGCGATCTGAACCTCCACTGCAATGTTGTTTAATCAAGAATATATAGTTACGGATAAAGAAAGCATTTAATATTGTGCTAGTCATCATTTCAAAATGGTTATAGTCTTGGATGCAAATTCAAAGGATGTCAAATATTTGCAATTCATAACAAAGGACTTTTCAGTAATCAGAGAGTTGATTTTTAAATATTCTCCAAAGTTAAAGTGTATTGTAACATTTCCCTGTATGCATAGAGAGTATTTGCTTTTGTCTGTCTTGTTTATGTTTTGTTGGTGAGACAAAAGGCTGTCAACTCCTGTTTGTGTGTTAAATATTATTCCAGCCCATTAACATATGATCTCTTTTGTCAGAAAAAAAGTTGTGTGTAGTATAATTTACTGTAAATTGTATGTTTGCTTATGAATGTATTTTGTGATGTATAATTCACATTATCTGAGATATCATTTACAGTTTATATATCTTAGACACCATATAATGTCAGTTGTTAGTACTCTTCTGTGTACATTAATTATGAAGCCATCTTCAGTTGAAAACCACAACACATTATTTGTTTCACATATGTTGTGTTCATTTATGTCATAGTTTTTAATTCCATTGTATTATTGTATGAAGCCAGCTAACATACACATTTCAATATTGTACTAAACATGTCACATTTCACATCAAACAACAATGATTTTAACTGTGTCAATAAGCAGATCTCATTTCTCTTTATATATTACAATGATACAGTCACACTGTGTTTTTAATAATTGATTAACTATCTTCACATTTCAAGATTCTTCACAGAATGGTCACAATGTGGTGATCAGTGGTGTCTGTTTTCCTACATTACATTTGTAGACATAATTGATAACACTATATTTTGGTGTCAGTTTCCTTCATCTGAAGATACTCGGAATATTCCCGCAGTGAACATTTTGTATTAACAAGTAGATTGAAGCTAATGTTTTCCATGTATGTAACTGTAAACAATCAAGTATATTTATCACAGTGTGTAGATATATTACAGCACATTAGACCAATAAACAATGCTCGATTTTCTTATTCACCCAGTGAAAGGTAAAATTGTTCTTTCCATAGTGGTCTAGTCCTTTATATACTTTCACCATCTGTTTAAGTTTCTGCCTGCTAGTGCCACATTTTATTTGACATTTAGGGGTCTGTGGTTGTGCTTTCAGCAATTTGGGAGATAATTTCATCTCGTGCGTGTAATTTCTGCGCTAGGATGTAAACCAGGAGTTTCCTCTCAAGATTTTTGACGGTGCAACAGAGTTTCGTGCATCTGTGCGAATCAATCCTGAGTGATTTTTGCAGCATGTTTAGGTTACTGTGTAGTACACTAGTGGTGTGTAGTGTTTTTTGGTTTTCTTCATCATGGCAGACCAGCGTTTGTGTTCCGTACAAAGGGTTAAAAAAACACCACCTAGACGAGGTCCAAGATGTAAACGACAGAGGAGACGGACTGGAGCCAGATGTTACCAGTGAAAATGCGACTGTCTGGGCCTCAAGAACAGGCATATTCTATATTGGAACTGTGCCAGCGCAAAACGAGACCCAATTTTCGAAAGCCTGGCATACAGAAAGGATTGATATAGTAGCACTTCAGGAGACGAGACTAGGTGTTAATTCACTCCATATAGCCAGCTTCAAATGTTATTACAACAGGCTACACCTGGGAATGGCCATTCTGATTCGAGACAGCATAGTGGCTTCAGAGCTTGGACATGTCCAGGTGGGACAGTGACGAGATACAAATACAGGCTGTTAGAGTTCAATCCGGTCTACCATTCGTGTTGGTTAATGTTTATGCCTGTAACGCGAGTGTGGATTCCCAGAGATGGCAGTGTCTGAGTGACATATTATGTCATGAGAGGAATGTCATTTTCTGCTGGCGATTTCAACGCTAAAGGCAAATCATGGGGTAACATTTCTTCCAACACACAGGGGGAGGAGCTCGAGGCGGCACTTGAAACCAGTGACCTTGTTTGTATCAACAGTGGCTGTGTCACCAGGACAGCAAGTCGTCCAGGTGATGAGGACAGTGTTATTGACCTGGCGCTGGTTTCTCCTTCACTCACTACAGTATGTAGATGGGGTGTCCTAGAGCATCATGGCAGCGACCACCACCCTTGCAGCATATTGGTGGAGAACGGCAGAACCAGGCAGCACAAGTCAACAGTCAAGACCTTCAAGTATGACAGTTCAGGGCAAGATGTGGTGAGTAAAATAAGGCGTGACAAGCGCAGGAATCATCATGGCAGGAAAAAAGCTGGCAGCAGCCACCTTGGTGGAATTGTGAGTGGAAAAGGCCTGGATGGATAAGCGTGGTGCTGTAAGGAAATGGCAAAACGCCAAGAAGAACAGAGTTGCCCATCCTAGTCTTATCGTGCACTTGGAAAGAGAGATGGACACAAGAGTTAGCTATTTCAAAAACCTGGTTAAAGTGGTTAAACGTGAAAATTGGGCAGAGTTGTGTCAAAGAATAAGCACAGACAAGTCACTGAAATTGTTCTGGCGACTACATAAAAGTATGAATGGGGTAGTCAAGAATAAGACTGTTCCTGACTTCCAAAGTGCTGACCTTATCTGGCAGAGGTCTGACGAGAATAAGGGCAAAGCCCGTTTTGAACGCTATCTAGAGCAGAGCAACCAGACAGACATGAGAGGCCGAAATTTTGCCAAGGCGGTTACCTCAGATAGTGTAAGGCCCAGAACATTGCAGTTGAAGACACAGTGACAGTGAAAGAGATCAGGGCTGTGCTTCGACGAACAAAAAGCAGCGCACCAGGGCCAGATGGTATAAGGTATGACAACATCAATATGTGTACCAACAAAGAGCTAGAGGAACAAGCAGATATGTACAACAACAGTATAGGGAGTGCTAGCATCCAGGAAGAGTGGTTACACGGCTATCTGATTCCCTTGCTGAAGCCTGGCAAAGACCACACAAAAATTCATGGATATCAGGAAATAACCATGCAAAATACAATAAGCAAGCTGCTGGAGAAGTTAATTGCCAGGAAAATATCAAGTCAGCTAGAGAGGCAAGGTTGTTTCCCACCTACCCTTAGAGGGTACTGTCCAAGCAGAGAAATCTGGACCAAAGCAGCAGTCTTTGCCCATGATGTCTATGAAGGTTTCCACTCAGGCATTGAAACATGTGTTGCAGCAATTGATTTTGAGGATGCGTACAACAGAGTACCATTGGATTTCTTAATGTTTCAGCTTCTTGAGCTCAAGATAAGTCCATTCCTCCTTAGTTGAATTGCAGCAGCTCTCTTCCAATGGAAAGTAGTTTTTAGATGTGGCAGTTGGACCTCTGAACCAACAATAACTGTGGTAGGTAGGGGCTGCGTGGTCTCGAGGTATGGTGTCCGCCTCAAATGCTTTAGGTCCCGGGTTCAAGCCCCGGTGAGGACTGGGATTTTTTTCACATGGACCTCTAGTAATAACATTTCCCCTGGTCTCTGGGTAGTGAGATCGGACGCCCGTGTGTATTGTTGCCCATGTAAAAAATCCCTTGGCAGTTGGAAATCGAGTAGCCTAATGGCACTGCCCGGGCAAAATTTCTAGTTAAAAATGTACCCAAAGTATTTCAGGATCCTCGCTGGTGCTACGGAGTTCGTGCACTGAGCTGAGTTTCTCCCGACTCAGGTTTGAGTTAGGAGGAGAACGGAGCACTTATGGGTTACACACGTGTGCCGTGATGTTGATCCATCGACTAAACTAAACTAAACCAACAATAACATATCCGGGCCTGCCACAAGAACCACGATTATCTCCGGTGCTGTTCAAAGCCTACACTGTGAGAATTAACGACTAGCAGGTCAGAGGACCGGGGAGGACATTGTCATATGCCGAGGATGTGTTAGTGTATTGTCAGGGTAAAGATAGAGATTAAGTTGCTGTGGATCTACAAACAGAACTAAATCGCATAAGCACTTGGTGTGTAGAATCTGGGGCAGAGGTTAACCCAATGAAGGCAGCAGTGACATGGTTCTCTTTGAATAACCATATTGTCAACACTCCAACACCAACTGTAAATCTGGGTTCAGAGACGGTGGAAAGAATGCAGGCAATAAACTACCCGGAGATGCGTTTTGATCAAAGTCTTGCATTTCATGAGCACATAGACAAGGTGATAATGAAGGTCAAGCGAGGTTTGGCTGTGATGCGGGTGATGGTGGTGGCAAACTGTGAGCAGCGCCATCTATGTCTCCTTTACACGGGTCTGGGCCTTTCTGTTTTGGAGTATGTGATGGCGATCCTGACTATCAGCCGTAAGCGGATAGAAAGGATACAGAACGAAGCTGTGCGTTTTATTCTTCGATGTAAAAGAGATACAGCATGCAGGCTGATGCGCTACCTTCTTGATTTTCCAACCATTGGGGACAGAATACAAATTTGCAGAGCACATGTCTATCTCAGAGTCAACGCAAACACACAACATCCACTGCATAGTGAAATTAAGAAGGTAAAAGGCAGCAGGTTAAAAAGAGGAAAGTCATGGATGGGTCAAGCCGAAGACATTCTTCAACAGGTGTGTTCATTTGAGGGCTTAGAACCTGGCAAGGAGTATGCCAACAAATGCAGACAAGAAAATCCGGCTGCTGTGGAGGCGGAAGTACAGGCTTTGATCTTAGAGAATTCTGTGGAGGGTGATGCTGTCATTTACACAAATGGGTCAGTCGTTCGACGAGTGAGAAGCTCATGGGCTTTTACGGCTCAGACCGGAGGGAGAATTTTGAAGGAAGATTCTGGTGCTTTTGCTTTGACCACATGTAGCCTGACTATGGAAGTCATGGCAGTAAGTACTGTCCAAATAGAGAAACCTGGACCAAAGCAGCAGTGAACAGTCTGTCTATTATATATATATATATATATATAGAATCCAGTAGTGCCCACTCTATGACCACGAGCAGCATGACGATGGAGGTGATGGCAGTTACACGGGCTTTCATATGGATGGAATCACAGCATTATACCAACGTGTGTGTACTAAGTGATTCAGTGATCATAATTCGGAAGGTCGAAGCTGGATCTGTACATAGACAGTGGACTGAGTCGCTGCGGAAGTCTGTTGTCCGTAAAGTCACCTTCATCTTCGTCCCGGGACATAAATGAGCTGATAAACTGGCTGGCTCTGCACACCCTGTAGATGGCCAGCCCATGGTTCGTACCGATGTTATTAACGTCCTTAAAAGAACTACAAACTAGAATCAACTCTGGAAATAAGATATACTATGCACTACAACATCTACTAAAATCAAAGGCGCTATCTCGTAACACCAAAATCACAATATACAAAACACTGATCAGACCAGTTGTGCTGTATGGCTCTGAAACCTGGAGTACAACGAAAGGAGACGAAGCCTTGTTACAAACCTTTGAGAACAAAATTTTAAGACGCATCTTTGGACCCATTAGGGATACACAAAGTGGAGAGTGGAAAAGAAGAAGTAACAAAGACATTTATGATTTGTTTAAGTCCCCATTAATCACTGGTATCATGAAGGCTAATAGACTACAATGGCTGGGGCATATAGAAAGAATGGAAGATAATAGGGAAACAAAACTCGCTTACACTCAGGAAATAAATGACCGTAGACCCCGAGGTAGACCAAGAAGGCGGTGGAGAGATAATATACATACAGACCTACAAGCACTTGGAATCAACGACTGGCAAGAGAAGGTCCACCAGAGAGACGAATGGAGACAGATTGTATTTGCAGCAAAGAACCTCAATGGCTCGGAATGCTGAAGAAGAAGAAGAAAGATATGTCGAGAACAGAGGACTTTGACGTCAGTGAATCCATATTGCTGTCCAGGATGAAAGACTTGGGAGTAAAAATTGGCACGGCCAGACGAGAGGTACATCGGGAAAACGAGGTGCCTTGTCAACCAACACAGAACTGGCACTAATAGCCACCGGACGCTGATGCATATGCTGGGGGGGGGGGGGGGGGAGGATCTGAGCATCTATGGACCTGTCCAGAGTGCAATGAAGATACCCCAACATAACTTATATATATATATATATATATATATATATATATATATATATATATATATATATATATATATATACACACACACACACACACACATGTACATAGAGATATATACACACACATGTATATACACATATACGTGCGCACGCACACTACACATATGAGGAGGCTTCAAATGAAAACCTTAAAAGTGTGATGGAGATTACAATAACCATGCCATTGTCTTGTATCCTTCAATATTGTTGTTAAGGATGCCAAAGTGTTTAGCATGTGACATCACGGTGCAGATGAACACGGTGACATCATAAGGACAGTTTAAAGATGGCCACCCGCCTTTTGACATGCACCAGAGAGGAGCAGTGTTCTGTTACCTATGTTTTTTACTAATGAAGGGGTGAAACCAATAAAAATTTATCAGCAAACGAAGGTTCAGTATGATGATGCAAACTGTCAGTCAAGCAAGTGTGAGTGGAGTAGGAAGTTTCAAAATGGACTGTTCATGACCAGGTCGGGCACACCGAGTAGTGACCGCAGAGTTGATTGCAGTTGAAGGCCTCATACAGAAAAACCGCTGATTACTGTGAGTGACATTGCAGCACATCTTTACATCAGTCAAGGTTCAGCACACCACATAAAAATTCATTGGCGAATGAAGGCCCTGTATGCTGATGCGTATCCAGCAAGTGTATGAGTAGGAAGTTTCAAAACGCTGTGACTTCTGTGACAGTCAGACTGTTCACAACCATGTCAGGCACACTCATTAGTGACCCCTGAGTCAATTACAGCCATTGAAGGCCTCATACAGGAAAACTGCTGATTGACTGTGAGGGACATTGCTTCACATCTTGACATCTGTCAAGGTTCAGCACACCACATCATTCATGATGTGCAACAGTATTGCAACGTGGGTGCCACAGCACATTCTTCAGAATTGAAACAACGATGCATTGATGCTTGTCAAGAACTTTTGCAGTGTTTTGAAGTAGAAGGTCATGGTTTCCAATTGAGAATTGTTACTGGAGATGAAACCTGGGTTCACTACCACAAGCTGGAAATGAAGAGAGCAGGCTAGGAATGGTGCCATCCCTCTTCACCGAAACCAGAGAAGTTTTGCACATAGCCATCTGCAGGTGTAGTGTAGTGCTAGACTATTCGCTGCCTAAGAAGAGATCGATTGGCTTGTGACTCTAGACTGTATGAATGAACAGGTCCCAGAAATGATCACATCTTCTAACAGTGACCAGGCTGGAAAAGGAAGGTGAACAACCGTACTAGAATTTAGACTGTAGGCCTAGGTATTCCTCTACGTATGCCTGGAAAGTATATGAGCCTGCCATGTCGTATCCTGTCTCACAGCATGGAGATAGACTATATATAAAGTCACAACACTTCGCCCTGTCACTCTGAATGACTACACTAATCTTTTTTATTATTACAACAGACTATGTTGTTTAAAATTTTTAATTACAACAAAATAATTATTTGGATCACATTGAGCACCCTCCACTGGAGATATACCTACAATGATAAGGGGATTGCATATACCCCAGCTGTCTTAAAATTACTAGAGTTTCTCTTAGTTGAAATTCCTATTATTTATTATTATTAATCTGCTCTGCAGAAGGTCCTACATTTAAATCATTGACTAAGTCACTGTGGCCCTAGCCAATTTAGGAATGTTACAAGGCTTGAGGTCTCAGACGGATGGAGACAATCAGTTAGTTGAAGATTCCAGTCCTGGTTGTCGGCTATCGAGGTGCTCAAGGTATGGCTTCTCCACCTCTTCAGTCGATGATGATTCACACACAGCTTTCCCACGGGACTTGATTAGCTTGTATATTAGTGATTTCTTGGAACTTTTCTTAGTGTCTTTTGTCCCCTGATTCAGGCTTTTATTTATAATATAAGCATGTGCTCAACAGCACTGAAATTCTTTTATAAAGTTTGTTAACACTGAAAGGTGGTAAGTAAGCCACAAAGTACGTTTGGTTGATGTTTAATACAATGGTACATTGATTGATGTTTATGAGTTAAGTCAATTCAGTTTGACGATCTCAGCGATGAGGGTATAACAATCTGTGAACATAGTAAATAGCGACAGCTGGTGAGTGTTCTGTCATAAACAGCTGGTTGGCCCATCGTCTTTCACATTGACAATCCAGTCTTTAGTCTTATATTGACAATATTAGAGTAGTATATGCTAACTACCCATGTTAAAGAAATTTCCCTTTTTACTAGGACTAACAACTCCTCAAAGACATAAAGATAAAGTACACAGATACTATTCTGTTCCTTAACCTCCTCTTATATTAAGCCTGATTAATTTTAGGAACACCAAATTGATATTTCACAGACTAATGAAGTATCTATAGATTATATACTAGGCTAGTGAATGCCTTCAATTCAGACAAGAATAATGAAGTGGATGTGGAGTTGCCCCCTATGTTGTATGTGCTTGACCTTTGACACACGTGGTAGCAAGACGGAATGTGTGAAGTAAAGCTATATTACAAATTTTAATATTCCTTACTTTTTGTCACAAATAACGCCTTAGAATCACACCTTATATTCTATAAATATATTATTTAACTGGCTAAACCATAATCTAGTACAGGTTAATTGTTATTACTAGAGACTTGTCGAATTCCATATTCTGGACATAGCCCATGTGTTTCTTTTTTCAACAAGCTTTGTTTCGCCATTTTGTGTCTTCATCTATATCATCTTCGCTTTTGCTATGTCATTCCTCAAACGGCATGGTTCAAATACTTGTACAGTTATTATGGCTTTCGCTTTGTATTTAATATTCTCATAACATTAACTATCACGTCGTTCCGTCAATTGAATTTTCACTACAAAGAAATGTCAGACACAACCTCAAATACTTAACTAATTAATAACGTCTACATACCCTTTGTTTCTTGTGACCGCACACCTTTCTGCTGCAAAACACACAACTTTCACAACTAGTGAAACACAGGCCTCTTTGGAAATATACTCAAGTGTTAACTCTTTCTAGACTTCTTATAAGATCATGTTCAGAGTTAATCTGTCAAGACACTTCTTACCACAAAGTGGCAATGTAAAGTGATATTACTTTTCCAACACTCTTATTTAACCCTAGAACTGCCAGGATTTTTAGTAACACTGTTACCAATGGGGTCAATACGGACATAATGACAATTAACAGCTGAGATAACAATTACAGAAATGCAAATATTTTTATAATAATTGTAGACTTGTGTTTATTGTTATGCATTTTGTTAAAAGTTCCATTTACAATGTTCTGTTCCAAATGTTTAATTCCTTTTGTTCTAATAGTTGTAATGACGCTGAGTATTTTTATACATGTACAAGCATTTTATTGTCCTCAGAGTTTTAATGTAACTAATTTTTTTTTTTTTTTTGCCTGCCGTTATTTTCATATTGCTTACTATTTACTATCATAATACATGAACTGTATGAGTGTGTGTAATTAATATTATTTTTAAATCTGGAATTCTGTTATGATCTTCAGTGTCTATATTTTAAACCTGCTGTTTATGTTGCTTATATTCTTGTCAGACGACATTTATTCATACTGTCCTTTCTCCTGCCGCTCATTGCCATTGTTAATTTTCTGTGCTTTTACATGACTGAACCCTGCAAAGGTACAGATCCGATATCTAAGTAAGAAAGTGACCCTGTTACACACCTTGAGGCATACGGTGCTAGCCCTACATTTGTATAGACTACTTGGCATTCCAGTGATTGTGTGCTCAATATCAGGCCAGCTATCTTTACTTCCACATATATTTCCTAGTACCCATTTTAGACTAGGTCAACCCAGGAGCCCAGGTCCATTCTGAAAATCAGCCTCCATGCAAATTCAGACCTGTGACCATGAGGCCTGCAAGTATGTGTGCTACCAAGTGCACTACTGCAGCTGCCAACACCTACTACGTAAACACATGTTGATGTTCAAACACTATGTGTTATAATATGCTAACACATGTAATGAGATCCCAGTCAAACAGCAGAGCAAACTGGCTTCCACATGAGGAGATTTTACATGTTACTGTGATTGTATAATACATCTCTAGTTGCTGATTGATGTGAGCATTTGCAAAATAATGGTTAAACGTGCCTATTCAAATGTCATTGGCCATTGGTATCAATGGATAGATACTATAATGTTAATGTGCAGTTAAAAACAGTTTGCAGCCCTCTAACAAACATTCTGCTCCACACCTAGACTTAAACAGGATGTTAGGTTTTTCAGCCTATTACGTTTAAAAACAAACCGCACTGATTGAAAATTCATAATACAATTCATATTAAACCAGGATTAAATTATTTAATAAAATTCCCAAATATACTCTCTTTATCAGTCAAGTTCACTTAATATTGTGCATAGAATTAGAACATCTTACAATTCATCATCAGCATGTGCCATTCTGATAAACCATCTCACATGATCACCAGAGTCGTTGATCAGCTCAGCGTTTTTGTCTCGACCATACCATGTGACCAAGCCATCCAGGCATTTACTTATCTGCTTTCCCCTTGTTCTTTTCCCCTCAGTGTTGCCAGTTGTCACCAAGTTCTCCGATTTATTTCTTCTCATGACGTGTCCAAAAAATTGTGACTGTCTACGTCTAATTTCTCTATTCAGTTTACAGTTTTCATTTGTTTCTTGTTGGACTTGGTCATTGGTTTTTCTGTCTGCCCATAGTAATCTTTGCATTTTCCTCAGAAACCACATTTCCAAAACCATTAGATGATTTTCAGCTTGTCTGCTCATTGTCCATGCTTCACATCCATACAAAAGTACAGGTTCTATGTAGCACTTCAACACTATTTGTCTTGTTGCAGTTGATATCTTTTTATTGGTCAGTACGTTTTCCATCTTGCAAAAGACTACCTTCACCATAGTGATTCTTGTTTTAATCTCAAGGCACCTCCCATCAGATGTTATGACTATTCTGAGATAGTTGTAGAGATTTACTTGTTTAAGAATACTCTCATTTATCAGTATATGACGTTGTGGTATTTCTTCATTCCTAGTGATGACCATAACCTGTGTCTTACAATTTAATTCTAACCCTAGTTGTTGACTGTTTGTAGCAACCGCATCTACTAACTGTTGCAGATCCTGCTCATTGTCTGCAATCAATACTGTATCATCCGCATATCTAATGTTATTGATGTTATGTCCCCCAATGGTGATTACTCTCATATCTTCTAAATTTCTGAAAATATTTTCAATGAACAGGGATAAAAGATCTGAAGTCATTACACATCCCTGTCACACACCTTTCTTAATAGGCTGATATTGATCTACTTCATTTTCAATCTTTATGGCAGCTTTTTGTTTCCAATATATATTTTTAGAAGTCAAAGATCTTTCCTATCAGTTTGCAAGATCATGATGTTGACATGTCTTACTTTATCAGAAGCGTTTGTGTAGTCAATAAAACAAAGATGTAGGTCTTTATTTACTTCTATAGAACGCTCAGTTAATGTTCTCAACATATACATGTCATTTACTGTGCCCTTGCCTTCTACAAACCCACATTGTTCTTCTCTTATTTCAGGTTGTATTTTCTTCCTAACTCTTTGCATGATGATACTTAGAAAAATCTTTGTGATGTGGCTCATTATACTAATTGTTCGATGTTGATCACATTCCAAGGTTCCTGATTTCTTCGGGATTGCAATAAATATAGAGTTCCACAATTCAAGAGATAATATCTCCAGTATCATATTTTGTGTTCGGCAGTCTGGTGACCTGGTCTATTCCATATTCTTCTGAGGCATTCTTCAATTCTGTTGTGATATTGTCTGGACCCAGGGTCTTGTCAGGTTTCATATGGTTAAGAACATTCTGAACTTCCACCTTCAAAATTAATGGTCCTTCATTTTTATTCTGAATATCATACTGTTCCCCTCTTGTATCATCACAAAGGTCTTTCACATAATCTGACCTCATATGTAAAATCTGATCTTTTTTCTACTATGATTTTGCCATCTTTGGTTTTTAGGCAACCCATTGACCGGTTTTCTTTTGTTAGTGATGTCATTAATTCTTTTGTACTTTAATTTGGTATTCCGGATGTTGTGTTGGTTTTCAATTTCCCTGCAATTTTCCTCAAGCCATGCTTCTTTTGCCTCTTTGCACAATTTCTTAATTTTTATGTGAATCGCTTCATATTTTTCATGTTTATTTTTGTTATTTCTTCTTATTTCCATCATGAGTTTCAAGATGTCTTCCATCACCCACCTCCTACGTCCCTTCATCTTCATTTTTGGGATAGTTGATTCTGCAGCTTGGTTGACTAATTTCTGTATTACTTCCCATTGGTCGCTGACATCTTGAAATAATATTTCCATATCGGATAATGCATCAAAGCTGTTTTTTACCCCTACATTGAAATTATGTCCTTCATTCTCTTCATTGCACATAGATCAAAGTTTGTGTTTCTTGGTGTATATTGTACCTTCTTTAATTTTATATGTACATTGCTTATGATTAATCTATGGTCACTAGAGTGCAGTCATCAGCAAGCAGCAGTTCTCTGACTGTGTTGCTGTTAGTTTTGGTTTTGGCTTTCAGCCTTCTGAGATTGAACAACTTTCCATCCATGCGGTAGTTGATGTTTGTTCCAATGTCATTGTTCTTGAAGGCATTTGTCAGCATAGCTGAAAACATGAGGCTGAACAGTGTTGGTGCCAGGACACATCCTTGCTTCACTCCATTGGTGACAGGAAAGGGCTCAGACAGTTCACCATTTTCCTGTTCTCTTGCCTGCATACCATCATGAAATAGCTGCACTATTTGGACAAACTTTTGTGGACAGCCATATTTCGTTATAATCTTCCACAGTCCTTCTCTGCTGACTGTATCAAAAGCCTTGGTAAGGTCAATGAAAGTGGAGAACCTTTCAGAGTTCTGTTCCTGACATTTCCCTTGTAGCTGCCTTGCAGCGAAAATCATGTCAACAGTCCCTCGTTCTTTTCTGAAGCCACATTTGACTCTCAGGAAGAAGACCTTGGTAGAGATGGGCCGTGAGGCGATTGAGAAGAATTCTGGCAAGTATCTTCCCTGTGATTGAGAGCAAGGAGATGCCTCAGTCGTTGTCGCAGAATTGGTGGTTTCCTTTACGTTTGTAAAGGTGGACTATTGACGCGTCCTTGAAATCTTATGGCATGGTCTCGTTCACCCATATAAAGGACAACCGTATTAACACACTGTCTCTCTCAGCAAATGTCACAGTGTAGATGCTGACAGTTCTAACAAAACACTGGTTGTAAACTCCTCATATGTTCCACCTTGCTGAAGCCACACCAAATCCAAACTCAAATTTCCCAAACAGGTTGCTTCGGCTGCTACTGTGTTTTTTCCTAGTAATTATTTGTAGATTATCATCATGCATTCCCTGAATTCGTTGGAAGTGATAGAATTATAGAGCTCTACTAGCCAACAGATCTGCTTGCTCATTGCCTAAACTCTAGTGTGACCTGGATATCTATGTTTGACCTTGCAAGGATGATGTGTCAATGTGTGACTTCCATTCATGCTATATCTATTTATTTTGAGCGTTGGCTGGTGTAGACTGAGCATTTATGTACCAGCTAGCATTTCAATGCCACCATGATCCATCTACATATTTGTGGTCATAGCCCTATTTGACTCATTCTGCACTGCAACAACTTTATTGCTAGACTCTAGCTTTGAATTCCCAATAAGGTATATTTTTGGCCATGATTAGAAATGTCGGTGTCACTCCTGTGTCCTCTAGGCTAGCATGTCTATTTATCAGTTGTTTGACATCCAATTATGCCAACCCGTTACACTACTCTCTACACTCTTTGCCCATTGTGGTGTAAATTGCTCTTGTTTCTGCCACTGTCAGTCCAATCTTGTACGTAGTCAAGAACACCTGTTCCATGCCTTGAGTCATATTGGGTGGATGGTAATAGCCCCACATTTTAAGAGACTAATCAGCACTAGATGGGTTATGTTATGTTGAAAGACATCAGTGCAAGTTAGGCATTCCCATGGGTCCTCAGGCCTTCAATAAAATCCAAAAGTATGTCTACTCACTGTTCCCATGAGGGATTGCTTATGATATCTGCTCTCTTAACCTCAAAGATGGCATTGATGTACTAGTATCAGAGTCTCATCAGGATCCACCAGCCGAGTCTGCGCTGTATTGATTATATCAGCCCTGTCCATGCTTCTTCCCATTATTTGCCAGCTAGTCTGCATGTTCATTACCTTTTATTCTGACATGTCTGGGTGCATACATCCAGGTGAGTGATGTGAAATGCAACTTCCAAATCCTGTCTATCCATATGGAGCAGAAACTGTCGGTTGCAATTTTCTGTAGCATGTTCGTGGAGTTTAATATGATGTTCACATGTGTGGCTGCCTATTATGCTGCCCACTTCTGCAGTATCTACCTAGTGCACTGACAACCTGATAGTTGGTTTGCATATCTGTGAGCATGCCAGTTCATTCTTCACTGTATTCTCTTCAGCCTCAGCCATCCAGAAGTGACTTCTGTTGAGGTGCATTCCCTTTCTGTCGCTGTGCAGGGGGTGTTTTTATATTGACTAGATATGTTGCTATGAAATCATGTGATGTCAGCCCAGAATTGTATTCTTTCACTCAAAACCTTGTTCATTCTTTCACTGAAAACCGTGTTTATTCTTTCACTCAAAACCTTGTTCATTCTTTCACTCAAAACCTTGTTCATTCTTTCACTCAAACCTTGTTCATTCTATCACTCAAAACCTTGTTCATTCTTTCAGTCAAAACCTTGTTCATTCTTTCACACTGTGCAAATGAAGACATTTGTACAGATGCAAAAGGAACTGTACTTATGTTTTATAAACCATTCAAAAACGTTTGAAAATAGTGAAACATGAAAATTGATCAGAGAAATTACACGTAGACAGTCAATATTTCTTGGACACTTTATGAGTGGAAATAAACTTGAAATAAGCAAGGTATAGGGACCCATATTTTCAAAGACCAGTTGGCACTCTAAGGATGATATTATCAAAATCATATGGGCTACCTTTACTTCCCATGACATTTTATGGTACCCTGTTTATGCTGGGCAGTAGTGGGAGCCCAGGTCGATTTGTCTCAAGTCTTGGTGCAGATTTGAACCCTGCACTGCAGGCAAGCATATAGCCACTATGCTAACAATGCTCACAGCGTTAAAATACCCAACCCCTAATTAATTGCTGAAAGTACTAGATGGTGGAACAATAAGACAGGTGGTCTTTGATTTCATGTGAGTGCCACCAGCTACAACCTACGATGAGTGACGTTGTGGTGTTCTGTTGTGATAATTTGGCCGTGTCCAGCTTGTGCCGTGTGGTCTAGTGTTTACACACCCGCTTCACACGCCGGTGATCTGGGGTTTGTTTCCGGATCCGGTCAAGGATATGCACTACTGACGAGATCAAACGAGAGCGAAACTCGAGTCTAGTGCTTCCGTGGATAGGCCTTTGGTTCATACCAGAATGCGATCAGCGTTGCCAGTAATGGGTTGTGCTCAATATTTAAATCTCAAATTCTGAAACAACCAAATAAATCAACATGTGGGTATGTATAAATTCCCTAGCAACTTATTCAACAAACACAATACACTGCCTCCCATGCATTTTCTCCAGTATCTCTTGTATGTCTCTGATCATTGTCTGATATTGGAGAACTTGCAGGCAGACAGAGACATTCAGAGCACTGTGTTCTCTCCAAGAAGCAGCTGCAATACAATTGACAACCAAGGGTTAACTCCATGGTCCATTAATCTTTGCATTAGATATGCAAAGTAAACACTATTATGGGCATTTTGAAGATCTGCTACAACAGCGAATGTTGAACTGCTTGCAAGTCCCTCTTTCTTTCAGATATCGAACATCTCTGCAACTCTCATGAATATTCCATTGCAAATATTAATTCATGTCTAGTTGTAAAAGCTAGCTTACAAGTAACAGTGACAAGTGCAAGATGGTCCTCATATCCTTCCCAACAAACTTAATGTCACTGCACACCTGTGTCTACTGACACTGAACTATTACAATTCCTATAGTAAATGGGGACTTGTTGTTAGATGAAAGCTAATGTAAATTTACTGACACTGAAGTGTGTATTTGAGAAATTCACTTTTGGTCCTGCATATGCGGGAGCCTGGGTGAGTGCAATGGCTAGCACACTTGTCTACTTGCCTAGTAGGCATGTGTTTGGATCCCTTTTGAGGTGTGAATTGTGTGTGTAGATTGACCTGGGCTCCCATTACAGCCCAGCATAACACTGAGTGCTGAATGATTTAGCAGATGTGGTGCTTGCACAATGTATCCTACCTGCGTTTGTTTCACTGACCGAGGCCTCTAGCTCATCTGCCTAAAATGGGTACCAGTACATTTTCTGAGAAATATATATATTGTTGGCCGCATAATCTAATGAGTCATTTAATCTAATTATACCATGTACCCAATAGGCCTTGATGCGTGGAACTGAGTACTTTATTTCCCTTCATGTTATTATTACACAACTCGTCACAGGTTGAAAGGGCTGTGCAGTTACCTTGATTACATTGTCATGGGAAAGTAGATCAAGAATGTCTCATGTACCAGGAGACACATTAAATAGTTATTGACACTGCACTGACAAGCGAGTTCCTTTCTGACATTCAAATGTTCATTTCCGAGAAGGTTAACCCGGTCAACAAATGCCCACAGAAGTCGGCCTAACGGCGCAAGAACGCAGCTCTGCTGTAAACAGGCACAACGCAATCATGTCCGAAAAAAACTCTGGATGAACGAAGAAGAAGAAGAAATGTTCATTTGGACAGAAATGATCTTGAGCAATTACAAATTGTATCCCGACATTCAAAGCTGCAAACAATATTAGAAAGCTAAGAAAACAGAATGTACAGTTCATGTAGGTTGCTGCTTCTTTGTCACCTATATGTATGTAGGTACGCACGTATGAATGTATGAGGGTGAGTCAATAAGTAAGACACACAGTTATGTGGAATGGCAGGTAAATGTAGTTGGTGTTTTTTTACAGGTGTCATTAGGTGACAGCAACATCAAACTATATTCCCGTTCGTCAGGCGGCGCTAGGTGTCGTGCTCAGCGCATAAACAAAATGGCGACTGTACTTATAGAGTGTATCGCCAAAGAGCAACATGCTGTTGTGCGATTTTTGTGGGCAAAAGAACTGCCTGCAAAGGACATTCATAAGGAAATGCTTCTTGTTTATGCTGACAAATGTTTGTCCCATAAAGCGGTGCATAGCTGGGTAGAAAAATTTTCTCAAGGCGTGTTGCTTCTTCATGACAATGCCAGACCACATACGGCTCGATTAACTCAGGAGAAAATTAACTAACTAAGGTGGGAAGCACTGGAACATCTACCTTACAGCTCCAACTTAGCCCCTTGCGATTTCCACCATTTTGGTCCACTGAAAACCCACCTTGGCGGGAGACATTTCGCGAATGATGCTGAAGTTGAATGTGAAATGAAAACGTGACTTAGAAAACAGAGCACGCAGTTTTATGCAGCCTGTGGGAGGACTGATAAAACAATGGGATAAGTGCATCAATGTTGGTGGAAATTATGTTGAGAAATAAAGGGATAGTGTATGTCAAAAAATAAACTTGTTTCAAGTTGTTATATTTAGCTATTTTCTACAACCATGTGTGACTTACTTATTGACTGTCCCTCGTATAAACAGTACACTGTGATCTGAACTATGAAATCAACAGATGCTTCATAACATACAAGAGTACTGCACTATCTTATAAAGTCCTTCTTATGTTATGAATAATATGGAAAGATATATGTGAACTCGAACAAGTTCATTACTATTTTTATGGTTATTTGAGCTGCAGGCATACAATCAACAATTTGCAGTATTGTCACTGTATCTTTGCAGTGAACAGAAACATATGTAGCCATTTATATTTCCTGTAAACTAGTGAAACACAGGCCACTTTAGAAATATACTCACATGGTAACTATTTCTAGACATTGTATAAGATCATGTTCAAAATTAATCTGTCAAGACACTTCTTACCACAAATTGGTAAAGTGATATTACTTTTCCAACACTTTTATTTAACACTAGAACTGCCAGGATTTTTTAGTAACACTGGTTTTCTATGGGGTTCATACAGACCCCACTAGTTAAAACTAGACAGTTTTAATGCAATTTTTTTTAAATTTTGATTTATTAATCATTACAAAGTTATTAGATAAGTGAATGTTTAAATATTTTACTTACACACATGAACCCAGCATAGAATATTGAAAGTTAAAAGGTGCAGCGGTCACAAACTTTCTTATATTGCCATAAACAAAGTTATTGCAAGTACCACAAACATCTTTACATTTTCTGTCAATCTCCCTTGGGCAAAGGTGACAGCGAGCTCGTGTTCTAGATCCACAAGGATTCTCTGCTAGATTAGCTGGAAGGTCTCCAGGTTGACATGTTTGGCCCATTTCGACGAGTCCTTCTGCAAGTTGGCTCAAAGACAGTCGGTGTATAGGACTTGTGATTGTTCCTTTCAGGATTGAGGTGCATCCAAAGAACACATGCATTCATGGAAGAAATATCTAACAACGTTGTAGAAAATTACTACAAGTCACCTGTTTGTCTTGCATTTGATTGAATAACATTTGATTGACTATGTCCACACCACCATTCGTGTGATTGTTGTCAAGGATCATAAATGGTTAGTTTTGGAATCAGAATTTTTATCCACATCTGGCTGATCATGCATTGTACTAAGAAGTACAACCGCTTTTCCTTTCTTTGGACCATTTGAAGTCAGTGCTGAACCATCAATGAAAGCAAACTTTGTGGGGAAAATGAACACGATGTTATCCTGAAATTATCTCTTTTAGAAGTTCAGCTCTGTTTTTTCTTATTGTTCCTAAAATTGTAAGCTTTTTTCCCTTCAATATCTGTCCCAATTTCAAGCTTGTAAAAAAGTTGTCGCAAGTAAAATTCCTTCCCTTATTTTCCAAGCCTTTCACCATGTCCAGTACAACTCTTTCTCCTTGTTTGTTTGTTTTTTTTTTCTTGTGGTTGCCCAGGTTCTGTGTGAAAACACATGAAATATCATTGTCACAACAGCACCAAATTTGTATGCCAAATTCATGACAAAAAATAGTGATCCTGTAGATTTGTTGCCCACTGTTGAATGCTTTATAGGCTCAAATTAACATTTCTTTCATGTTGTCATCTTTGTTGAACATATCAATATGTAGACATCTGAAAATTGCAGTAAATCTTTTCATTGTATTGCCTTTGAAAATATTGCACGTCTATATTCTTTACTCCAAAATTGACCGTTAGCTTCATTTTTTTTATTTATACACACCTGTCAAAATCAAAACTCCAAAAAACTGCTGCAACTACTGCTGATAAATTCCAAAGTTTTCCAGTTTGTCCTGAAACACACTAATTTCTTCTTGGTTTGTCAGATTTCAGTATGTCATCTGTCACATTTTTGTCATAAATAATTGAAACGTTGAAATTATTGAGTCAATGTTTCTTTTTGCATGTCGAGTTGGGCCATGATTTTGGATGAAAACATTTTCAGAAGCTCTTCTGCAAGTAGCTTTCTTTCTTGTAGAGGAATACTAAGTAATGTCTTTATTTTTCAAAAGGTACATCAGTCCTTGGTCTTTAGTCGAGTCTGAGCTTCCATGTGTACTTGAATAATCATTTTCATTTTCACTGTCACTTTCACAACTATTTTCTTCAATGGATAGATGTTCTTTACTTGACACACTTGAAACACTACTTGGTGGAATAAATGCATCACTGCTACATTCATTTTCAGAATCGTTCTCACTGTTGTCAATAATATTTGAAGCAACAGCACTTTTACAGTCATAGAAAGATCTTACATCCATGATTCCAACACAATGTTTGTGTCAAATGCATGCAGCGAAATGACAAATGGAAAGTAAAGTACTTTCAGTTCTAGCAAGATGATGCAATCATTGACTGCATCATCATTAAAAATACTGCTGTCTTCTTTTATGAATAAGTTTTGCCCACCTGCTGAAATAAATGTGTTATGAAGTATTCAAGTTTAATATCAATTAATACTGAAAATATGCTTATTTTCTATAGAAAATACATTCGGGTCCAGTCGGATCCACTGGTAACAAGTGTAAAAACGTATGATGGTACATGTAATTTTCAGTCAATTTGAAAAATAGTTTTAGCATTTTTTGGGGGAATATATTGCTAACAATGTCATAAAATATCAAACATATGAAAGCAAATTTAAGAAAAGTAGAGAAAACAAAAGTTAACACTTGGGTCCATTTGGACTCCATGGTGTTCTAGTGTTAATGGTAGATTAGTTTTTAATATGATGAAAGGTGATGTTTTGGGCAAAATGTACACTTATGTACATTTGTCTGGGGTTTCAGTTCTCATAACTCACCTACAGTCACGGCACTGTGTGTGTTTGATGACAAGTAATATAGTTCCCATAAATAAAATCACCTACAGTCACGGGACTGTGTGTGTTTGATGGCAAGTAATTAGTTCCCATAAATTAAATCACCTACAGTCATGGCACCGTGTGTGTTTGATGACAAGTAATTAGTTCCCATAAATTAAATCTCCTACAGTCATGGCACCTTGTGTGTTTGATGACATGTAATTAGTTCCCATAAATTAAATCACCTATAGTCATGGCACTGTGTGTGTTTGATGACATGTAATTAGTTCCCATAAATTAAATCACCTAGCACTGTGTGTGTTTGATGACAAGTAATTAGTTCCCATAAATTAAATCACCTATAGACATGGCACTGTGTGTGTTTGATGACAAGTAATTAGTTCCCATAAATGCACATGGTACTGTGTATGTTTGGTGGCAAATAATCTAGAAATCTTGTATCGAAAACATGAACATTTCAAATATGAACTAAGGTTACAGAATGGAAGCACATATGAATGAAGTCACACTGTTATCATTCTGTATTTGCTGACTCTGGCTGTAGAAGTAAGTAAAATAGTAAAGGTCCCTTTTACATGCCTTGAGGAGCATTGGGCATTTGGTCTTAGATCCCTATTTTTCTAGACCAGTCAGCATTCGGTGGTCAGTATTGGCCAGCTGCATTTACTTTCCAAGCCACTTACTGATGATCATTTTAAGCTGGTCGACCTGGGAGCCCGGATTAGTTTTAATTCTGAATACAGATTCAAACCCATGACCACAGCAACACGTTTCATTATCTGATTCCCTCAGCAAACATTACCTATATTAATAATGTGAATCTGTATTATCAGTTTATTAATCACCAGATTTCAAATGATATTGTATACAAAAAAGTCTGTAAATTTTTTAATGTGCTATTTAGGCAGTGTATGCATTGATCAATCGCATATTGTTTTGAAAAGATTGCAAAATTAGCTTGTATTTGGATAATTGTTTTTTTACATTTTGCATAAGTAATATACAACAACATTTCTGGGTTATAACTGAGATATTTAATGTCTGTTACTATTCCAAATAATGGATTTTCTATTTGTCTATCCATGTCTTTTGAGCAGTTATGATATTCCAGTTGTGCTCCCCAGCTTCTTTGTATAGATGTGTAGTGCTTATACTATTTTATCATATATTCTTGCTATTTCTGCATTTGTGTTTACTATTTTTCACTTCGTAACTTAAAATAATTAATGTTTACCTTACTTGTGTGGCTTTCTACAGTGAAATTTGTTTATGTGATATATTGCTTCACACATTAACTACAAGGTGCAGCTAAAATCATCAAAATTTGTATTCGCTGTATTTAACTCATTTAGAAATGTATTAATAAATGTGAAGACAATGCCTGGCACTGACTGTAACAGTTATGTCCAATTATGTAATCAAATAAAAATAAGACTGGAGAGAAGAAAACAGGAGGTTAAAAATATAAGACTTAATAAAGATATTCCAAAAGACGATAAAGAAATTCTGTAATTATACAGAGTGATTGTGAAAAACATATACAATGCTATAATTAAAATACAAAGTAATAATGAAAAATGGGAAATGCAATGAGACTCCATTCATAAAGCAATCAAAGAGATATTGATGAATAAGACACAAAAAGCTAAGAAGAATTGGATGACTGAAGAAATTAAGAATTGATGGTCAAAGGAAAATAAAATTTAAAAAAACAAAAAAGAATATAAAAAGATAAAGAAAGTAAAAAGGATACATATGTAAAGGCAAAACAAAATTGATTAAACAAGCCATGCAACAAAAGTGAATTAAGCTCAGTTAAATTATTATCATGAGAAAAATAAGAAAGAGAATACTTACACACGTGAACCCATGCTAAATCAGAACCTGGAGATGAGCAGTGTGGATTTGTGAAAGTAAAGATACAAACAACACCATATACATCTGAGAACGTTAACAGTAAGATTGACTATACTAAGGTATTTTGATCTGGTTAAGCCCGAAGATATCTTTATAATATAGGAAATGTTAAACATTGATGGTAAATATATGAAAATAATAAAGAGTAGCCAATAAGAAGTGACATCCAGTTGGAATGTTTTCATTGTATTTGTACTATCACCTGATCTGTTCAATTTATACAGCAAAATAATAGTGAGACCCGAGACCCGTACAAGACATGCCAGGAATATGAGCTAGTGGGCATAATGTAAACAACCTGCATTAAACTGATGACATGGTTTTTGTTACTGAAAATGAAACATAGCTAGTAGAAATGATATATTTAATTGTAATTGAAAGTCAAAACAAAGGATTTAGTCTGAATAACCTAAAAACAGAAGTGATGGTAATTACACAGAAAAATTGCAAAATCAAAGTTTATGGAACTGGTCTGAAACAACCCATTGTATTTAAGTATTTGAATACATTAATAACAGCAGATGGAAGATGTATTAAGGAAGTTAATGTTGAATAGCGCAAGCAGAAGCAGCATTTCTCAAGAGGAAGTATAGTCTCCACAATTTATCTGTGTCAGCTGAGATCAGGAAAACAGTTCTTCAGAAATAAATTGAGTCAATTCTGATGTGCTGAAGTGAATCATGGACAGTTAGCAGACAAATGGGAAGTTACGTGGAAGCTGTGTAGATGTGGCTTTATAGAAAAATGATGAGAACACCGTGAACGGATCGAAAGAGCAATTGGCATATCTTGAAAGAAGTTAACGCACAAAGACAACTTGATACTCACATCAGAAGAAGACAGTCCACATTCTTTGGGCTTGTCATGAGAAAGGGGAAGCTGGGGTATGTTCTCACAACAGGAAAGTTGCAGCAGCCAATACATGTGGGGGGGAGAAGAGAGAAGATGCTGGACAGTTTGACACCAAGACATGTAGTAAAATCAGTATAACAGCTGTTAGTAGTAGATGAGACAGAAGGCTGTGGACAGACATGATCACCAATGCCACATAGCATGGAATGTAAGAAAAAGAGATACAACAAATCAATCAATCAGGTGCTGTTTTCACAATGAAGGTTGGCTGCAATGGATCTCCAGAACTGTCTATCTCTCACCCTGACTGTACATTCTGTCAGATTGATGTTCGTCCATCTCTTGGTGTTATTTTCCCACTTGTATCATTGTCTACCTCTTTCCCGCCAGCCCTCAACCTTGCTAGTATGGGTTTTATAAGAGATACTAGTTAAAGAGGCAAAGGAAATATTTTGGCCATGTTAACGGCCAAAATATTTCATTTGCCTCTTTTTTATTTCTTTCAACTCTCTTTTCTTTCCCAGTTTTCTATAACCTTTGTATGTGATTGTTTTTGTTTCCATGAAATATGACAAATTCGTCTGCATATCCACATCTCCAGGGCCTCTGTTCAACTTTCTAATTGCTTGTTCAATGTCCACATGTCCGCAACATACAGTAGTGTTGAATATAAGTAACATTTGACAAGTCTCATTTTTAATGCGTTGCTTTTCTCTCTAGATGTTAATACTGATTTCATGCTGCTGAAAGCATTTTTAGCCACTCCTATTCTCTTTTTGATTTCTATTTCACTTCTGCCATCATCTGGTATTATATGTCCAAGATAGGAGAAACTTGTTACTTGGTCTAGTATCTCCTCATTTAATGTGATGTTCATTGACTACCTTTCCTTTCCACTGCTAATTATCATAGTTTTTCGGGTTTTTTTAATGTTAATATCTAAGCCACATTCTGCACTATGCCTGTTTACTTGTTCCACTAGGTTTTGTAACTCTTGCTCGCTTTCTGCTAGTAACAGAGTATCGTCAACATGCCTAAGATTGTTTATTATCCTTCCATTGATGTTAAGTCCAGGCAGTTTGACTTGTTTAAAAACTCTTTTTGTGTATAGGTTGAATAGTCTTGGGGACAACATAATTCCCTGCCGTACTCCTCTTTTTATCTCTATGGGCGACGAATAATTATTTCTGCATCTAATAGACGCCACTTGTTCCCAGTACAAGTTACTAATAAGTCTGATGTCCTTTCCGTCTACTCCTATATCTTGAAGGCTTGTAATTAGTCTATCAAAAGCTTTCTTGTAGTCTATAAAACAAACATATGTTTCTGAACTTCTATATATTTTTTAATTAACATCTTCAAACAGATGATTGCTTCTCTGGTGCCGCTGTTTTTGCGGAACCCAAATTGTTCTTCAGCTATTTGCCCATCTATTTTACTTTGTAAGACCTAGGGTAGTATCTGAGTTATGTGGCTCATGAAGCTAATCATTCTGTGATCCTCACAATCCACAGCTCTTGGCATCTTAGGCAGTGGGATTTTGTCTTTTAGTCCTCGCTCACTTTGAACTCCAGCATAGTCCATACACACCACTTCTGGTAGTGCTGGATTGAATTTTGCATGTGGATTAGCTTTCCCTATTACCAGTGTCCCTCACCATCAGGTAAACCCATTCTGACCTCAGAGGTGGGTAGTGTGATGAAAATGGATGTTTTCAAATCCTTGGGGATGAACCCAGTATTATATATATCATTACATAATTCTGTGATAATATCAGTGCCAAAGCAGAATAAGGATATTATCATCCCTGTTGTTATCTTGTCCGGACCTGCAATTTTTCCTTCTTTCATCTTTTTAATAGCCTTCTCTACATCAGCCTTTAATATGATTGGTCCATCTTGATACAACAAATATGCACATAAAATTTAGTGAGTTGACAGGAAGAAAAATAAGAGTAAACACAGGATATGTGAAATAAAAAGCAAGAAAGATATTGGAAGAATTCAAACGAGATCTATATGATGGAGAAAGAGCAGAATTAACAGAAGTAAATAACTTAGATGTCCACTTATACTAAAAGAAGAAAACACTGACGCTTTCAAACATAAGAAAGAAAAAACAATCAGGCCAGATGGAATAAAGATACGAGAAGTAGAAGTGGAGCATTTGTGATCACAGTGGTCATTTCAAATGTATCAAACTCTTTCTGTTTGCATAAAACCAGCAGGAACTGCCTAACTGCTAACACCTGACTATATTTCTGTTTGTGATAAGCTGTGTTTATGTCTTAGCCTCTTTCAAAACATTTAAATTACATTTTGGCAGTCCAAGGGATTTTCAGCTTTTATCTCTAAAACTATCACTATCCAGTGCCGTCCACCGGGCGCTGGAACGCAAATTATTCCTCCCCACGACGCTTGACGGCAGAAGTGGAAGATGATGATGATGATGATCTCTAAAACTACATCTCTGTGGCCTCGATTGATTATTTTACTAGTTTTCAAACTGTTTAGGATTCAAAGCCATTTTTAAAAACTGTTTCTATGCAACATTCAAGAATTCTTTTTCTAGTTTCCAAAGACAGGATTTATTGTATAAGATATTTTTTTTTTACAAAATAAAGTTTTTGGTTGTCGTATTCTGTTCTTTATCTTTGTGATACATCTTCCATCTGATGTTATCCATGGGCCTAGATACTTTCTTTCAAAATTTATACTGTTTATTTTAATTGTATATTTAGGCATGATTTATGAAAAATACTATTATTTCTGTCTTCTTATTATTCAAGCCAACACCCACTTTTCACTTTCTATAACTTTATATTTATAATTTTCTGTAGTTCTTACTGACTTATTGCATCAAAATGGTGTCATCAACATAGCATAAGTTTTTTGTATTATAGCTACCGACTGTGATTGCAAGCATATTTTCTGTAGATACCATTATTTTTTCAATGCATAAAGAACACACATCAGTGGACAGCACTCAGTCTTAACTGGAACCCTTCTTTGTGCACTGAAATGTTTTTCAGTGGTTGATAATTCTCATAGCTGTTGTTTTCTGCCAATTTATATTCTTTATTATTCACAATCTTTGCCATCAATAATTTCTGGTTTATTCTTGCTTCGTACTCTTCTCAGTGACAGCATTTTTTAAAACTCATATTTGGACTTTTAAAAAAGATAGTTGCATATCCTTTACAGGACGTCACAGTTAACACCAGCATTTTTTGCTGTTGAGATATCTTGGCAAGTTTACATTAGGACATATATAAAAATCCTCACGAAAAGGCAGTAAATGCTTCATGACACCAGGATTTGATCAAAAGTTGACAATTATATATTTTTTAACATGATATATCCACTTTCATATTTTATTAATTGTAACATGTACCAAACCATAAGCATACTGCAATAGCTTCAGATGTTTCAACGGCGCATTCATTTAAAATATGTTTAACACTAACTTCACTAAAATATGTTCAAAATTAGTAAAACAACTACAGAAATTATAAACACACCTATAGTTGAACAAGTGTGAACATGCATGAATTCTATCACAGCAATGTTGTTTAACTCTCGGTATACTCTGCACCACTCAATGGCTCAAAAATCATCCCGTATTTAACAGGCTGTTGAGAGTGGCTCTAGTAGTTGAGGCTCTGCAAGTCCAGATTATGTCAAATATATGGCTCATAACTTAATTCCAATATTGTGTGTTGACATGTGGTGGGATTCTCAGTCGTAACTCAGTTGGAACCACAGGGTTTCAAAACTTGAGCTTGTAAAAAGTGGCATTTTAAACATTTACACTAAGAGTCACTGAGAAAGTAAATATGTTAATCTTGGGGTTTTGCTGTTCTCTTCTGCTTTCTATTTGTAACATGTCTTCCCTTCTTTGCTTCTTCTTCTGTCATTTCATTCACTTCCATTCCTTCATAAGCTGGAGTGAAGATATATATTTATCTGTCATGAAGATCTCCTTTGTTATATCTGACCTATTACATACGTTTGCATTTCTCAGAGCTAGAACAATACTGTTGATTCAAAAATAATGATGCTTCATGAAACTTGAAAGTATACTTCTTCTGCTGCTGCCTTTTATCTTCCATCTGCTGCTGTCTTTTATCTTTCATTGAGGCATAAGCAGGGCTGCCAGCTGTCCTCATTTTTCTGGACATGTCCTTATTTTTGATGCACCATGGACATTTTGTAAACAACTGCATGCAGTTTTAACACTGCTACATTTTGCATATTCATTCATTCATTCAGTAGCATGACCTTTGCAGAACCTCGCTCCCATAACAACCTTCCGGAAAACCTCTTGATCATAAGCAAGATGTCCCGCGTCCGATACACCCATCTGAAAATCATCCGCCACATCCTGCACCCATCTTCTCTTTGGCCTTCCTCTTCCTCTCTTCCCAGGCATATACCCCTCCATTATTGTTCTCTCCAAAATTTTGTGACATTTCAAGTGACCAAAATATTTCAGTTTTCTTTGTTTTAATTTAATTTAATTTAATTTAGTCATTGGATCAACATCACGGCACACGGTTTAACCCATAAGTGCTCCGTTTTCCTCCTAACTCAAACCTGAGTCTGGAGAAACTCAGCTCAATGCACAAACTCCGTTGCATCGGCGAGAATCCTGAAATACTTTGGTCTACTATCTCTAGTTCGGCATCGTCAATAAAGATTGATGGTACACCGTGTGCACCTTGTGACATAATCTGTGTCTTCTTTTTGTTAATTGTTAAACCAAATTCAGAACAAGCATTGGAGAATGCAGATAGTAGATGTTGTAATTCTTCCTCAGAGTCTGTCATAATCGTAGCATCATCCGTAAAAAGCAACTCTCTGATTAGTACCCTCCTAATTTTGGTCTTGGCCTTCAATCTCTGAGCATTATAGAGGCCACCATCTGAGCGTAAGTGAATGTATATACCAGCATCCTGATCAAGAAAGGCATATTTCATTGCCTCTCCATAGCACAAAGCCTGGGCTAAAATAAAGAAACCATGTGTTTCCCATGCAGCATGATCCCTCTCTCGGCCTGCCTAGTTCACTCCAGAGGAAAGTTAACACCTATACATCTGGAACAAGACAAGCTGCAGAAGCTGCCGGATCAGCAAAGCAATGCTCTAACTGTCCACCTGTCAGAACTTCGATCCTAGACCAGTTGCCAACCAAGGCTTAGGGCCTGGTCTGCCCTGCCATGACTATTTTGTCCTTGGATTGCATTTCCTCGCACCAGGATAAGGCTTGTACCCTCCCAATTGCGCTCTTCCGCCCGAAGCCATTAGTACAATGTGGGGTGTCGGGTTTGGTAATCGCCGCCCAACATTCGGCGCTGACAGAAAGCAGGTAGTACCGTCTACTGTCATACAGTGGCTAGGAAATTCTCTGTACTTCTCTATTATAAAACGCATATTGAGAATGTGATCTCTTGTTCCTCTTCCTTGTCTAAATCCAGCTTGAACCACGTTAATTTCTTCTTCCATTTTCTTACCAAGTCTTCCCATTATGATTTTTAGTAGAATTTTACTTGCATGACTGATCAGGGCAACATTTCTATAGTTGATGCATAATTTCAGATTGCCCGTTTTTGGTATTGTAATGAAGATAGTTCTCTTCCCATCTTTTGGCCATATACCATATTTCCATATCTTTTTACATAATGCGTGATAGATTTGTAAGCTTTCTTCTCCTCCCGCTTTAATTAGCTCAGCTGGTATCTCATCACATCCAGGTGATTTACCATTCTTCAGGTTCTTTATTGCCCATGCAATTTAATCTAATGAGGGTTCAGGTTCTGTCTCTGCTGTCGTTGGCTCATGTATCTCATTCATATCCTCACTGTCACTCATATCATACATTCCACTGCAATACTCCTGCCATCTTTCTAGAATTTGTCTAGATTCTGTTAAGGTATTTCCCATCTTGTCACAGATAACATTCAATTGAGGTTGAACATTTCTTGTCAATAACTTTATTTCTTTGAACATTTCGTAATCTCTTCCAGTCATATGATATTGCTCTATTCTGGTATATATATATATTGATTTTTGTCCTTTCTTGTGTTCTTTCTTATTTCTCGAGTTAAAGATTTATACTTCATCCTGCTGTTATCAGATTCACCTCCTTTCTGTTTCAGTTCCCTTCGTTGTTTTATTAATTCTAACGTGTCTGATGTATTTTGTATATAGTCAACACTATTATATGTCACGGAAGTCTTGACAATGAACAAGCATCTAGACAGTCTAATAGGGATGTGAATATACAGAAGAATATGTCGTATTTCATGGAAACAAAAACAGAGGTTCTTGAAAAACTGGGAAGAAAAGAGTTGATGAATGAAATAAAAAAGAGACATGTGAAATATTTCAGCCATGTTAAAAGACATAACATTTATAAAAACCACACTGAAGGGTAAGATTGATGGCAAGTGAGCAAGAGGTAGACAATGATACAAGTGGAAAGATAACATAAAGAGATGGACAGACAGCAGTCTGACAGAATGTATAATTAAGATGAGAGACTGGCAATATTAGAGATCCATTGCAGCCAACCTTCACTGTGGAGACGTCACTTTGTTTTTACTGAGGATGTCAGTATTTTTCCTCTTCTTCTTCGATCCATGATATTCTAAGAACTTATCTGTAGCTTTTAAATTCAAAAGCTTTGATTTTCTTCTGTAGTGATTGTGAAATGGCCCGTGTGTCACCACATGAAAGATGCATGTTCTCAAAAATGTGACTTTCATTTGTTTACTGGAGTTGTGCCATAGGTTCTTAATAACGTTTAGTCTCTTCATTGCTATGGCCAGGCTGACCTCTGACAGTCTCCATTGTTACTGATTATGAAGCCAAGATATTCCAAGTGTGTGACATTTTCAGTTTTCTCATAGTTTATCATGAATTTTGGCTGGCATGCAGTTGTGTTCAATGACTTTTTTTTTCAAGTTCAGAAAAAAAAAGATTTTGATTTTCACAATGTCTCTTGGCAGGACCAGCTCTTCTAATTCCCAGCGCTATTTCAAAGGAGGACTGTTGTCATCTGTCTATCTGAGTTCTGTGATTGAATTTCCACTAATTATGAATGGATCAAAATTGTCTCTGGTCTTGATTTTTTTGTTTTTCATTACTGTTTCTTAATAGATGTTGAACAGGTATGGGGCAAGAATGCAACCAGTTCTACTCCCCTATGCACCTCAGACAATTTGTTATTTCATCAGATTTTTTGTTCATGATATAGTGTTTTAGTTATGTAGATCAGATGTGCTGAAAACATCATATCTCTCACAATGTTCCATAATGCCCTGAACACAGTCAAAGGCCTTCCTGTAGTCTATGAAATAATTTTCATTATGATTTTGCTAGCATGACTTATTAGTATGATAGTTGGTGCACAGTTTTAAATTTCCTTTCTTTGGGAAAAGGATATAGATTGATCTCTTCCAGGGTTTGGGCCAAACAGTGCTGTAACCGCCGATCTTTAGACGTAGTACGTGCTAGATACGGATGTGCAGCTATATGAGGGTGTGTGTTGTCGTGCAGAAACAATACTTCTCTGAAGTCCCCAGCATTCCGATCATATCGCAAGCTTCAGTTTGTTCACTAGCATGTCCCTGCATCAAGCACTAGTCACAGTTTCAACCTTTTCCTGGAAATGCTCCACTATCATATTCATCTTGTGCCATGCCGATAAGCATGGGCAGTCGTGTTTCACCATCTCACACAATCGCCAGGGTTGTGGAACAGCTCTGTGGTTTTGTCTCACTTATGCAATGTGGCCAAGCTATCCAGATATTTATTTCTCTGCCTTCCCCATATTCCTTTCCCCTCAGTCTTGCCACTTGTAACGTGGTCACTGACTATTAATAGAGTTCTCACAGAAAAATAGCGACAATTAGACTTTCTGAATGAAAGGCTATTCACTGCCGAAGAAAAGACTGAAATGGCTCGTAGATCTAGGCTATATGAATTTACAGGCCCCAGAGATTATCTAGACTTCTAAACAGTGGCCAGGTACAGTAAAGTAAGGCGACCAACAGCAACTAGAGTATAGGTTGTGCCTAATTATCCTGCTACACTAAGCCTGGGAAGTAAAAAAATCTCCTGTCATAAACTTTCTCACAACACAGAGATAGTAAGACAATTATTTAGCCAAAACAAAAGTCCTCGTCTACCAAGCCTGTGTCCTTAGTACTCTTCTTTATGGCAGTGAAACCTGGACAACTTACTCACGCCAAGAGAAACGTTTTAACAGCTTTCATATGCGGTGTCTGTGAAGAATACTTGGTATTAAGTGGCAAGACAAAATCACAAATACTGAAGTATTGGAAAGATCAGGTTGTGTGACGGTGTATCCCATGCTCAGTCTTCGTAGACTTAGATGGATAGGACATGTTAGGAGGATGGATGATGGTAGAATACCAAAGGACATCTTTTTTGGTGAATTAACAGACGGGTAGGAGATCTCAGGGTCGGCCTCTACTACGATACAAAGATGTGTGTAAGCGGGACATGATTGATACAGGCATAGATAATGCACATTGGGAGCAAGTCGCCGCTGAACGTGTTGCATGGAGGGCAAACATCAGAAATGGAATAAAGACAAAAGAGAAAATGATTGCAGATAAAGCACACACACAGCGTGAGAGACGTAAGATGGTGCAAATGACCATGTTTTTACATGCATCTACTGTGGACAAACATTTGCAGCAAGAATTGGCCTTACCAGCCACACTCACCACCGCCATGGGTCGTAGTTATTAAGCTTTTTTGAAGCACAATGTACCAAACTATCGTCTGTCAAGACGGAAAGGTGCCAATGAATGAATGAATATTTAGTACAAACTTTTGCCCTTTTTCACTAGATCAATATTATAACAGTAATTAAGGTTATAACAGAGTCATCTGTTGTAAATTTTAATATATAAACGTGATTTATTGCATTACACACTGAGTGTTCTCCACTGGAAAAACACCAGCATAAAGTTGTGGTTTTTCATATATCACACAGGTATTAATATATATTTATATCTCTATATTCCTACTGTCTACTACTATTTTAAAGTTTGAACTATTTGAGCTGTGAATGCTCTTGGATCACTAATCACTGACTGCTGAATGAGGCTACAGGCCTAATTTAGTAGGTGGTATGGGTGTATAGCAGACAGGAAGTTTGCTATTTAATCTTAGCTTCCAGTCCTGGCAGTTGTGGTCTCCACGGTCTGGTCTCTTCTCTCTCTTCTCCAATGACGATGAACCCTCTTGACTCCCCAGGCTGGGCTTAGGTGGTTGTTTTGATTATTATTAAACTACTATGACTGTATATAGTCGGTTACTAAAATTGTGCAGTTTGTACAATTTGCTGAAGTTTGGGGCTGGTCTGTCCTTAATGTTATTAGTAATGGTTTGGTGTACACTTGTGGTGGCAAGTAAGCCACAGTCAAAATTTAATGGATGTTTAGGATGTTGGTAGTTGGTATGTTGGTGTAGCCATATGTGGTTGTCAATCAGTTGTTAGGTACACAATAATCTAGTCTCCTTTAGAACAACTCTTTTCACTGTGGAAGCTGGGGCTCTTCGAACTACAAACTTTGGTTAAATTTTGGCTAATATTGGCGAGAGGTATCGTTTACCTCAAATTTTCTCGTTCGTTATGCAACTGTCTCCCAGCGGATCTGAGGTTTCAATGAGACCGGGTCTAGTCGGTTCGTCCCAGCTAAAAAGTCTGACCATTGCTTTATTGCCAATCGGCCATAATTATTTATGGGGACCAATTCCAGCCAAATTTTCCTGGTTTGGCTGTCATCTTAATACGCCTATTGTCTATTCTACTTATATGTGAATAATTTAATGGTAACATCTTTATTATAGGTAAAAAGGGGATGGTTATACTACAGACTCTGTCACACCACTTATCACTAAATTCTCCAGTTTATTTCTTTTCATAACATGCCCAAAAATCTTTACTGTCTACGTCTAATTTCTCTATTCAGCTTACGGTTTTCATTTGTTTCATGTAAGGCTTCCTCATTGGTTTCTCTCTCTGTCCATGGTATTCTTTGCAGTTTCCTCAGAAACCACATTTTCACTGCCACTACATGTTTTTCAACTTATCTGCTCATTGCCCACGTTTTACATCTATACAAAAGTACAGGTTCTATGTAGCCATCAACTCTATTTCTCATTGCAATTGACATTTTTTTTTTGTTTGGTCAGTTTGTTTTCCATCTTGCAAAAGGCTACCTTCACCAAAGTGATTCTGGTCCTAATCCCTTCTAGGCACCTCCCATTAGATGTTATGACTGTTCTGAGATAGTTGTACTGATTCACTTGTCTAAGAATTTCCATCATTACATTAAGAAATGTCTTTCTTCTTAGAGACAACCATAATCTCTGTCTTCTTATAATTTAATTCTAACCCTTGTTGTTCACTGTGTACAACAATCGCATCTACTGAATGTTGCAGATCCTGCTCTTTGTCTGCAATCAATACTGTATCATCTGCATATCTAATATTATTGGTGTCATGTTCCCCAGTGTCAGTTCTTCTCCTATCTTCTAAATTTCTAATAATAGTTTCACTGTATAGGGAAAAAAGTTAACAAAATAGGGCCCTTGATATCCCAAAAGATGGCCATCATGACTTTTCCCAGCAGATTCTTATATCTTGAATTGTTTTCTGCGGTTCAACAATGACATTTTGCCTTCCATTTTGAAATCTTCCTACCTTTGAAATACACTCTCCTCTGACTCAAACAACTGTCCTTATACTGAATCATCATTCTTCTGTAGCTTTCACAAGGTCAAATACCCTGTTTCTTAGTGACTTTCTCTCATCTTATTAATTTTCATTGCAAATGTGTTTCTATCTCGGCCATAGCTTGTATATACTCTGTTTCTTTTTTCGTAACAGTTTGATCTTCCGTGAATGTCAGTATTGTTACACAACTACTCCTGTGTCTGTTACAGTGATCATCTTCTATAATAATTGACATTTAAACAAACTAAAACTATCATTAAAAGCTCATGACAACTGCATCTAAATCAGATTGCTGTGTCATCATGGCACCTTTCTAATCACTCCTAAAACATGTTTAGTTTTTTTTATGGATCTCTAGCAATCATAGTCAGAAAAAAACATATTGCTTTATTTCTTAACATGCCATTTTATAACTGTTTGATTGTGTTTGTAGACATTCATGTTTAAATAAATTTAGATTATTTGGGAGTCACCATGGCGAAGTGGTCAAGCCGTTTGACTCAGGCTCCGAAGGTTGTGGGTTCGATTCCGGGCCATGCCCTTCGGTTTACGAGTGAAATTTTTCGGAGACTCCTGTGGGTCATCGCTAGAGCTACGGAGTTCGTGCTTGGTGTAATGCCATATGGGGTAAAACCCAGTGCATTGAAGTCGACCCTGTCGACTTTTAAGCGACTTTTTAAAATTTCGATTTTTAACAAAATACCCGCTGTGTTCCTATAGCTGGTATAGTCAATAAAATATAAATAACTCCACTAATGCTCATTATCATTATAACTCTTTTGGGGAAAACAAATTGTGGATGAGAATTAAAATAGTAAGAAACAATTTTAAAACTGCACTTATGTCAATAGAATCCTCTATTTTATAAGCAAATATTGTGCTCAGTGTTATTAACAATTACATCTTTAAAAGTTATTTAATTTCTTAAGCATATCAATATGACTGTCAAATATGTATATTTCACACATGTAATATCATCTGCAACCTCTTGTACTTATTTCAGGACATGGACAGAAGAAGTAGCCGGGGCAGTATTTTTGGTACCCTGGGCATTGGTGATTTTGCAGGAGGCAGCAGTGGTGCATCTCATAACCAGAGACGTCCAAGTTTCCAAGCATTTGGTGAAAGTGTTGTACGTAGATATTGTTTACAGTGTTTGTAGTTATCTGGCTGCCATCTGCACAGAGTAGTTCTCTCATTTATCGATTGACCTCATCATATGTTCATGGGTACTCGATCTGACACTGATCAGATACAAGTGTCATTGTAGAACATATGTGATCGTGGAAATGTGACACTTCAATTAACTTACATGCTCAACTGACAAGCATAAATAATTGCTCTGTACGTAAGCCACCAGGAAGAATCCCATATTTTTAATATGGCACAACACTACAAATATGGTCATCATACTACAATAATATAATACTAAAGATGAAAAGAACAACAACAATTCACCTAAACGAACATCTCTTGAAACAAGTAAAGAACCTAGGAAGTATAATATCATCAAATGGCACATCAGAAGAGGAGATCGAAAGTAGATGCAATAAGGCAAACCAACTCATTGGACAAATAGCACCAATACTAAAGAACAAACATGTATCAATAACTACTAAGAAAGCACGTTACAACACAATCTTCCTACCAACTCTATGTTACCAATGCCAAACCTGGACAATGACAGAAAAAGAGAAAAGAAAAATCACAACAACAGAAATGAGATTCATGAGAAGAATACTCAATGTATCAAGAAGAGATAAAATCAGAAATTAAGAAATCAGGACTAAAGTTGGGGTTATAGCTGTGCTAGATTTTATTAGAAGGCAGCAAGTCAAATGGTTTGGCCATGCAAGAAGGTTACCAACTAAGAGTATACCACAACAAGCCAGGTGGAAGCAGAGGAAGAGGCTGACCACGTAAATGATGCACAGAGGGAATAACAGTCCATGGGAATATTGATACATGAAGCCCATAAGCAGACACTCTCCTGCTGTTTGTACTTCACCTCGACTTCGCAAGGTACAAGAGGAACATGATGAGATGAGATGAGACTACAGCAATATGTCTCCTGTCAAGATCAGTAATATATGTATGACTTAGCTACATCATCGATATCATGTGCCTTGCTCATGCATCCCCTCAAGTCTCATTCCCTGGTGCTCTGAATCACTTCTGTTGATAATGTTCCTCCATGCCATCATCTCAGGGGCCTGCCTCTGCCTCTTCTACTAATGATCGTTCCAGTCACAATGTTTCCAAATGCCTCTCTTCTCATTGCATGTCTAAAGGACATTATTTCCTTCTGATATGTGTATGTAATGTTCTACTTTCATTAACCTCTTACCGGCTGTCATTTGTAGTGACTGGCAGCTACTGACAGCACTCAGAAACCACATCTCCATCACCTCCAAGTTCTTCCTAATTTGTTAGTTCACATTCCATGATTGACTGCCTTACAGCAGAACAGGGTCTATGTAACATATTAGTACAATCTTTCTGACATTCTGTATAGCCACGTATTGCATAACACACTTTTCACTCTCTGAAATGCAGTTTTTGCTTGGCCTGTTCTGTGTTTAAGTGTTGTCACTTATCTTCCACCTGATGTATTGATTGCCCTTGGAGTAAAAATTTATCCACTTGGTTAAGCATGGTCTCTTCTATTGTTATGTCACATATTGGTCATATTTTATTTTTACAAAATGTTACTGACATAATAATCTGTTACAGCTCTAAAACACCTTTAAGACATGTTCTTTACGCAGAAATGTTATCAAATGATACCTGCATATTGACACGTATTAAAATCGCATGCCATGGAAATCTACATTGAATCTTACAGATGCCTTGTCTGGGTTAATGACAGCATTCATCTCCATGCACCAATCCATCACTTTGTCCATTGTTGCCTGCAGCTCCTGAGCTGCTTGACTTCTGTCCCTCCCCTGCCTGTATGCCAGAACATCATCTGCAAATGTTAGTATGCTTCCAGCCTCTGGTCATTCAAGGCTTGCAGTCTTGCTTGTATACACATTGAAAAGCACAGGTGAAATTGCTGACCCCTGTGGTAGTACAGGGGTTATGATACATGGCTCAGAGGTCCATTTACCCAGGTGAACAACCACTTTATGAGAATATAGAACAGCTGCAGTCCAGTTCACTAACCAAGGACAGACATAAGGACTCTCCATAAGAGAGTACATCAAAATATCATATCTGACTGTTGTACATGTCCTCGAGATCGAGTGCTGCCACTGCCGTCTCCAGTTATTTTGGAAGCATTCATAAATATCATAGTATCTTTCCCTAGCCGGTAACTTCCCAAACCTTTCGGAGGAGCTTTTCCCTTTCTAAATATTCCTGAAGCTTAACAGCAACAATCTTCTTCAGCACCTTGCCAAAAGTATTCTGTAGGGTGATAATCCTGAGCCCATTTAGCTCTGAATGATCTTTGCTTGGTTTAGCAAATGGTATTTAATAGCTATGCACCCAATCCTGGGATACTGATGATGTAATGATGCTCAGGTAATGATACTTAGGCTCAGACAAGCAGCCATCTCCATAAGTTCTCCATCACTCGTATCCCTCATGTGGATATACCGTACCCCATCAGACCTGGTGCAGTACCTTTTTTTTCAATTCATTTTTTATATCTTCCAGCTGTATATCTTCACAGTAGGTATCTTTAATGGTACCTTAGAGATCTTCTCTGAGTCTCTGATGTCCCCATTCTTCTGATCTGTCTGTGCTATAGATCTCTGCAGGAAAGCTTCCCCTTTCTCTTCGTCTGTTGTCAAAGGCGAACTACTATCTCTGTATATTGTACCCACTGTGGCATGACGATCTTTCTTTTGCATCTGTCTATGCAATTTCCAGAACTTACCCAGTGTTTTATCTGCTCGTCTCATTCATAAAGTGTTACCATTTCATTCTTTTGGCCTCTGCTGCACAAAGCTTGAATTACTCCACCTTATCTTTCTTTTGATTGATTGATTTAGGAACTGACATCACAGCATTCGGGACATTCCCATAAGCGCTCCGTCCACATCCTCAGCATCCAGCGAAGAGTTCCAACCTAATAGTTCCAGTAGCAATCTGATTATATGTCCGTTTCGCCTTTCCTCTGAGCGTCGAGCGTCAGCCAGATCCGCTCGTCACACCTCGCTGCCTCATTCTTACCAGACTATGGTGATCCACTTGCTCCTCCGAGGTGTACACGTGCTCCCACAAGGCCGCAAACAAGTCTGTTTTGTCATGCATCAGTACTCCACCAAGTTTTGCCAAGCCAACCAATCTGTCCGCCTGTTCATTCCCCAGCACACCGGCATGCCCAGGAGAAAAGATCCAGGTGATGCTTGCTACCCGTGACCTCCGAAGCGAAGCAAGCCACTCTGCACGAAGCTTGCCTGTTCTCACCCTCCTCAGCATGCTTTCTGAGTCAGTTACAATCACAATGTGTGTATGTATCGTGTTCTCTATCCAGCGGAAAGCTGCACTGACCGCCTCCACCTCCATTCTTAAGCTAGATGTTGTGTTATCATACGCCAGGCTCTCCTGCACCAAATGCCGACCATTAGCTTTTGCAAAGAACCCCCAGGCACTTCTCCTACCTCTCAACACCTGACCCATCCGTGTAGATAATCACATCACCCGGGCGAGAATTATCCTGAATTAGTTGCTGAATTTCCACTTCTGTGGCCCCTGCTGGCCACTCCCTGCACTCCCGGCTCAATGTGATTATAACTCTGCACAAGTCTGACTGCTCGGCTGGCACTCTGACCCACTCCTCTCCTCGCCTGATGTTCTCCAAGGGGCACACCTGTCTGATCGTATCCTTCGCCTGAGCCATCCATGATTTCCCTCTTATCAGTCTCTGACCCTTAACTACGTCCAGCGCCTCATGCAACGGGTGATCTGTGTCTGCAGCTACTCTGAGGTATGCCTTCGCCTGCATCACCTTGTGCCTACCAGCAACAGTAGGCAGACCAAGGATGTAACGCATACACACTACTGGAGTATCTCTGGTGCATCCCAGAATGACCCGCATAGCTTCGTTCTGTATGCGCTCTAATTTCACCAGCTGACTCTTTGAGACAGTGAGCAGTCCTAGTCCATAATCAATCACTGAGAGGATCAAGTGCTGGTATAGTGTGAAGAGCATTCTCTGCTCTGTGTCCATTGCAGCCATAGTTTTAAGTGCATTGAGTCCCTTTTGAGGTTGTCACGACCGTCTCCACATGGTCCTTGAAGGACAGACTCCTGTTAAATGTGATTCCCAGATACTTCAGTTTGTTCTCTCTGTTGACGTTTCTGCCATCTATCGTGAGGCTTGGGGCATCATCTCTCACAATCCTGTTGTCCAGAGAGCACCACAAACCAGCCGCCTTTTCTGGGTTGATGACAGCACTCATTTCAGTGCACCAGTCAATCACTTTGTCTACTGTCACCTATAGCTCCTGGGCTGTTTGATCCCTATTTCTCCCCTGCCTGTATGCAAGAATATCATCTGCAAATGTTAGAATCCTTCCAACCCCTGGTGCTTCTAGGTATGCAATCTTGCTCGTATACACATTAAAGAGCACCGTTGAGATTGCAGATTCCTGAGGCAGTGCCGGGGTTAAAATATGTGGCTCTGAGGTCCCTGCACCCAGACGGAGAGCAACCCGACGAGAATGCAGGACGGCTGCTATCCAGTTCACCAACCAGGGATTGACCCCCTTCTCCATAAGCACGGTCATAAAAATATCATAGCGAACCTTATCTTTCTTTTCTTTTGATGCTTTCTCTATTTATTCTTGTGAGCTTTGGGGTGTCCGCCACACTCTCTGTAACTGTTTAAATGCCACTCACTTGGATTTCCATCCCTGTTCTACCTTGGAGCTCCACAATGGAGGCTGCACATAAGTAGGTGCATGCCCTCTGTCTGAGGCATCCCAGATGGGCGTATTTCCTCTCATATTTAAAGAGCTTACGCGCTCTCACAGCCTTGGCTTTGTTGGACTTAGAAATCAATACTGAACCAGAGAGATGGTCACTCCCATGATCACCAATGACAGTCCATTTGACATCCAATACTGCTGATTGGGTAACGAATGTCAGATCAATAGCCATGTCTGCATCACCAGGCCACATTCCCATTCTCGTTGGCTTCCCATGGCTTCTGCAAGGGAATTTCCTTATTGATTTCCCCAATATTGTCCCACTCCCTCTTTTGTGCATTAAAGTCTCCACAATTGAGGAGCCTACTGCCTGGGATCTCCTCCGCTCCTTAAGCCAGTCCCATCATTCCGTTGTAAACCCTGCCGCTCTATTTCTATGCCTTCTTCTCTCCATTCCCTCGCTTTCTTCTCTTCACTCCATCTACACTGACCGCTGAAGATGATATCAAGCGCAGTGCATGTACTCCATAGCTCCAGCGATGATTCTTAGACAAGAAGTTGAATACCATGTTACATGTAGTGTATGTGAGGATTCATACACTGTCACTCCAGTAGTGCCCTCGCGCTGGGGTCAGTCTCTATTCTGGTACAAAGATATGTGTAAGCAAGACATGATTTATCCATCCATCCATCCATCCATCATGTGCCATGCCAATAAGTGTGGGTGGTCATGTTCTGCCATCTCACTCGATCGCCAGAATCGTGGATCAGTTCCGTGTTCCTGTCTCGACTATGCCACGTAGCCAAGCCATCCAGGTATTTACTTCTCGATCTTCCCCTTGGTCTCTTCCCTTCGATCTTGCCAGTCGTCACCAAGAAGTCATTTCTTCTCATAACATGCCCAAAAAATTTGTGACTAAAATCAGTTTACGATCATGATTTATACAGGCATGTATTTTGCACATTGGGAGCAAGTCGCTGCTTATGGCGTTGCATGGAGGGAAGGAAAAGATCAGAAATGGAATAAAAACAAAGGAGAAATTATTGCAGATAGTTCACACACTGAGCACATGATACGGCAGATGGAGCATGATGGTGCAAATACCCATGTGTTCACATGTAGAGTGGATGAACATTTACCGCACAAATTAGTCTGTTCAGTCACATTTGCTACTGCCTTGGGTTGTTATTATGCCTTTTTTGGAGCACAATATAACAGACCATCATCTGTCAAGACGGCAGCAGCAAATAATAGGCAAGATCATTCTGGAGAGATTAAGAGATGAAACTGACAAACAACTAAGGGATGAACATTCAGACTACAGACCAACTACTTCCAGCACTGACCACATAGCCACATTATACATAATAATAGAGTAAAGCATTCAACTGTATTCACCACTCTGTAATGGATTCTTGTGCTATGAAAAGGCCTTTGACAGCATTTGTGGGCAATCCCTCTGAAAATTGATGACATTTGGTTCTCACAGAAAATCACATTAACTTAATAACGGCATCATGTAAAGACATGAAATGCAGAGTTCCTCATGAGGTGAAACTAACATATAGTAAGATACATTTGAAAAAAAAATGAGAGGAGTCCAACAAGGATGCCTTTTGACACCTTTATTTTTCTGACCAAGACAGCGTTGTCTTGACGACAATAACTACCACCAGAAATGGAATTCAGTGGACTCAGACAGAGCAACTTTGTGATCTGGTTTTGCTGACAACATTGCCCTCCTGTCCCACACACAAAATCCAACACATGATAGACTAAATACACTTGATGGGAGATTTAGATCTAAAAGGGCAAAGATCATGGGAATAAGTCAAGCAACTGATAATCCGATTACCCTTGGTGAAACCTCACGTCAATAGGTGGAAGTAGAAAGTTAGACGCCGGTCTCCTTGGTCGAGGGGTTAGCAGCTTTCTCCGTAACCCTGAATACTCTCGTGGTTGACGTGAGTGCGGGAGAATTGGAAGCGGGTCGAGTCGCGCCAGTGACTTATGAGAGTGTGGAGCCCGTTGCTCAGAAAGAAATGGCAAACTACTGAACGTAATCTTGCCAAGAAATCAATAATCAGCTGAAAGATGCTGGTGTTGACAGCGATGTCCTATAAAGGATATGCAAAACATTTTTTAGCAAGTTAGACAAAGATGGGGGAGCAGGTAGGTGTCAACAAAAGTATACAAAGGACAAAAACAGCTTTCATAGTACTAGAAAGCTTGTGGAAGGCAATACAAATTACACCTAATACCAAACATGTAACGCTAAGAGATTCAGTGCCAAACAGTAGGTTTGAACCAAACAAAAATGGATGGTGGAAAGTGGGAAGAAGAGATGTGTCACGGTTATGAAATAAAAAATTTTAATATGGTAGCAGACATGTATTATTTATTAAATTAAAGGGGTGGCACAGGTAAAACTAATGCATTGATATTTTAAGTACAGTTTGATTTATAAGCCACTGGCAGTTACGGGACGTTTGAATAAGACAGTTTGTCACCCCATGGCACTTAATCAGCTAACATTAAATCAGCACCATAGCTAGGATCAGAAACATGGAGATTAACTCAAAAATGATTTAATAAACTACAAACATTCATGAATTATTGGAGATTACAAGGACGAAAATGGTATCACAGAATTACTCATACGGAGCTTGGGAAGGGAATGTGAGAGATTGCAGCCAATCAAGAGGTGAGACAAACTTGCTGGCACTGAATAGGACACACAGTGAGAAACTGACTAAGACCTGACATAGATACATAGACCAGACTTAAGCGACTTTATTTTTTTTTTTAAAATTATTATTCTGTTGTTTAATATATATGTTAATTCTACTTACAAGTTAACATTGAATATATTACTCCTTACACCCGGCATAAAAGGAAATCAGTTAACTATGCAATGGTTGTTTGTTGTGAGCATGTGAGTCTGCCATGCCCAGTGTTGTAGCAGTCAGATGGTGTGGGGCACAGACATGCAGCAAAAGAAGTGAATGCATCAGGAACTCTACTCCATTTTCAAATTGTGGTCCAAGAAACATCAATGCAGTCAGGCCAGGAAGAGTAGGTATCAGAGAGATGAGGCACAGTCAGTGCCAACAAATGTTGTGCTGAAGTTGGACGTGTCAGTCAGAAGACAACATTACAGCATTTTTGTAAATACATCATTGAAGAAGAACCATGAAGTGGAAATATGATGTAACCCATTTATCTATTCCAGATGCAACTTTTTAGCAACAAATAATTCTGCATGGATTTCAAGACTTGATGAACCCGGATGTGATGAACTCTGCTACTTGTCTGCAGAATTGTTGAAAAGTACTGACATGATCATTCCTGCACCAGATCAATTGCAGACAAGGACCAAGGCTAGGGTAGACATATTACAATGTTAAATATTGCTCACAACTGCACACATCATTTTCTATCAGTATTTTGCAAATGTCATTGTTTTATTTGATGTTTCTGGATCATTGTTATCAAAAACCTGCATACATTGTGGTGATGAAGGTGTTGCTCAAACATTGTTTCTTTGGATACAAATATTGGATTCGTTTATGTACAAGCATTTGCTCAGTGACAAGTTGCCAAAGCTCCTGACTGTTTGTTGTCGCTGCTCTCATGTACTACCGGGGTGTACAGTACACATCATGCACTGAGGACATGATCAATATGTCCTTAGTGGAAGGCAGTACACTGAATTTTATCATCCTTTTCTAACAGCTGTCATACCTTTCTCCTGTTGATATTGTATATGTATACTTCATTGTATTTGCCTCATACCACGTATACAAAGCATTTTGTTTAAACTCCCGTTGTTTCCTTATCCTGGTTTTCCCTGCTATATTTGAAGTATATTATATGTATCTTATTAACAAAATAACACATCAAGCAGTTAACATCAGTTTGAATGAGGAAAAACTTATATTAAAAAGAAAAGAAACCATACACACACACACACACGTGCGTGCGAAAATCTACCTACATATTTATAATTGTTATTCCTATATATTTTACATATATTTTTTTTTTTGGGGGGGGGGGGGGGGGGATCAAAACCAACAAACTATTCATTTCCTGTTACATGTTGTACATCTCCTGGTATGTTGTTGAGAGTATAGTAACTATACTTCTGCCTGTTATGTAACAATTTCCAAATGTATTATGTTAAGTGGTAAATAATTATGTCAACATTTATGCATATGGACAATATTTACACAAGTTTACATTTGTGTGTATAAAATGAGAAACAAGGGAATGCTAGTACTAGGTATGTAGCAAAGTATAAGTATATATCTGTTCAGAGAAGTAGTATAGCTGTCTGTGTGACTGTTAGTTTCCTGTTTTGTGCTGCTTGGATTGAGTGATACCTGGCAAAATGTCTTCATACCTTTGCCAACACGTGAGTGTGTGTATTGTTTGCACATACAAGGTTTGTGTGAATGTGTGTCTCTGGTAGGTTCTAATGTGTTCTCGGTACATGTTTTCGACAAATACTTTGTAAGCCTTTCTAGAAAGTTCATGCAAAACTGAACATGTTGTTACAAGGTGAATTCTCATGTGTTTTACTGCAAGTAAACAATAGAAACACTGTAACCTACCATGCATGTCACAGTAGGCCACTAAGGAGGGTTGGGGTGTGATTGGTTACTTCGTGCAATAGAAAACTAGTTGCAAAATCCAACTAATCATGAGCAAGTCTACAACAGGCTTGAGCCGAGATAAGCCGAAGAAGAATGAATTAGTAATACATGACATGAATAAACATGACTCTAACATTCAGCTGTACTTGAAGGCTTGTTACCAGTGAAGGCAACAATGTATAACTGTCCGAAATATGAGTTTGCTAGGTGTTAGAATATGAGCAAACTTTTGCATTCATTTCTTGGTATTTCATGCACCATTCACATATTATAAACAGACTTTAACATGTCACGTTATCAGGTATATTTTAGAATAAAGTTTTCACATGGTTAGGACTAACTAAACCAAAGTATGTTAACATACATTAATCTGAACAAATACACCTGTATACAGAAGAACGTCATATCTTTAGATTCATACAACACTTTTGAACTACTCATGATACTCTGTCAGAAAATCCATCCATCTCGGAAAGTGTGGACGGTCATGACTCCCATTTCACTTGATCACCAGAGTCATGGATCAGCTCAGTGTTCTTGTCTCTTCCATGCCATGTGGCCAAGCCATCCAGGTATTTACTTCTTGGTCTTCCCCTTGGTCTGTTCCCTTCAATCTTGCCAGTTGTCATCAAGTTCTCCAATTCATTTCTTCTCATAACATCTTCTTCTTCTTCTTCTTCTTCTTCTTCTTCTTCTTCTTCTTCTTCTTCTTCTTCTTCTTCAGCATTCCGAGCCATTGAGGTTCTTTGCTGCAGATAAAAGCCGTAAAAAATTTTGACTGTCTACGTCTAATTTCTCTAATCAATTTCTCTAATTTACGATTTTCATTTGTTTCCTGTAGTACTTGATCATTGGTTTTTCTGTCTGCATTCTCCTCAGAAACCACATTTCCACAGGCAACAGATGTTTTTCAGCTTTATTGCTCATTGTCTAAGCATTGCATCCATACAAAAGTACAGGCTTTATGTAGCACCTCAACACTTTTTTTCTCTTTTCAATTGACATTTTTTTATTGGTCAATATGTTTTTCATCTTGCTAAATGCTACTTTCGCCATGGCAATTCTTGTTCTTATCTCTTCAAGCCATCTCCCATCAGATGTTATAACTGTTCCGAGAATGTTCGACAATAATAGTTGCTGTTTGACTCAGCTGTGTACCATTTTTACTGTGTTTTTGCTATCAACAACAATTTACTTATGAAGCATATGTGATGTTACCAACTAGTGCAGAATCATTATTATGTGTTCAAACCAGGCCTGTTTTATCTATCCTAATGTTTACTTTTTGTGTACATGACCCTTGTATATTGTATACACCATTTTTGGATTTAGACACCATTTTTTCCCATGAAAATATTTCCTTTAGATGAATGTTGATTAAAAATATTACCTATTTTATGAAAACACATTTTTCTTTATTTACTGCATATGTACAAAAGTGATTAATTGTTTGGAATTCAGAAAAACAGGTGCCTTCATTGTGTTTATAATTGGTTTCAAGTGTACCACTAACGTGTTCTGCTGTGCACAGTTGAATGATAGACAAGAGTAGTTACATTGTAGGAAAGCTGCAGGCAGGGGAGATGTACTTTTTGAGAATAATGTTGAGAATATTGTGGACAGAGAAGAAAACAAACACTGGGGCATTGACAGATACAGGTGGTACAGGATCACTCATCTAAACCACAGGGAAAGACAAATGACATGTATGAGACATATTACCAGCATACTGTTTGAGGTGGACACAGCTATATCACTCAGTAGTTATTGAAGTATTTCAGATAAGAATCATAGGAAAACCAGTACATATAAATATAATACAATTCTGTGCACCATCATAAGCAGCTGTTAAGAAGAAATATAAAGATGTTATGATGAAATAGAATTTGTTATCTCTCATACCAAATCACACGAACTCAAAATAATACTTGTTGATTTCAACACAAAAGTTAGAAAGAAGAAAATGATATATGTGGTTGGTGAATATTGCATTGGAATAAGAAATTAAGAAGGATAAAAACTGATGTAATGGCAAAAATAAATGATTTGTTGACTGGAAACACCTGGTTTACACATCAAAATAGATTTTACCCGTGAAATAAGCAATGATAAAAAATATTCAAACAAGTTGACTACTTACTGATCAATAAATGATTTAGAAATGTACTGATAATTGTGAAGGCAATGCCTGGTGCTGACCGTAAGAGTGATTGTGTCCAATTTTGTGGACAAATAAATTTAAGATTGAAAAGATGAGAAAAAATGAGTTAAGAACATTACATGCAACAAAGAGTGGATACAGATAGATATTCAAGAACACTACAGGGTGATTTTGAGAAATATATATTATGCAATACCTAAAATACAAAGCATAAATAAAATATAGGAAATGCTGAAAAACTATCCTTTAAACAAACAATGTGATATTACCAGAAATAAGAAAAAAAATATGAGACTAAATGGGTGATTGAATAATCTTAAAGTTCATCAATGAAAGAATATAAGAATTACAAAGCTAAATATGATGAGATAAATACAGAAATAAGAGGTAAAGGCACACAAATTATTTAAACAAGCAGTGCAACAAAATGTTTAAAAATTATATTACAGATTTTAGTTGCAAGGAAATGATTGACACATGTTCAAAGAAATCAGACCATTAACATGTGAATTCAGACTATCATTACTTGTAAAGCATGATAGGAATGGCAACACTTTAACACAGAGAGCAAATATATACGAGAAAGACAGAAGGTGTATTGTGAAGCACAATTTGAAGACACAACACAGATACTAGATAGTGTACATGAAAGCAAAGAGAAAGAACCAGAACCGTTGTTAGAGGAAGTACAATCAGCAATACAGTCTGAAGAAAGTGAAGTCACCAGACTGATAATATACCAACTAATCCAGGTAGGAGAAGCCAACATCTGTATCTATCTTGCATTATGTGTAAGGATCTGGAACCACTGTTTGGCTGAAAGGCTGACAGAGAGTTATCTACATCTTGCTCAGGCTGGCAGAGAGCTGTCTACATCTCGCTCAGGCTGGCAGAGATTTATCTAAATCTTGCTCAGGCTGGCAGAGAGTTATCTACATCTTGCTCAGGCTGGCAGAAAGCTGTCATCTTGCTCAGGCTGGCAGAGAGCTGTCTACATCTTGCTCAGGCTGGCAGAGAGTTATCTACATCTTGCTCAGGCTGGCAGAGAGTTATCTACATCTTGCTCAGGCTGGCAGAGAGTTATCTACATCTTGCTCAGGCTGGCAGAGAGCTATCTACATCTTGCTCAGGCTGGCAGAGAGTTATCTACATCTTGCTCAGGCTGGCAGAGAGTTATCTACATCTTGCTCAGGCTGGCAGAGAGTTATCTACATCTTGCTCAGGCTGGCAGAGAGTTATCTACATCTTGCTCAGGCTGGCAGAGAGCTGTCTACATCTTGCTCAGGCTGGCAGAGAGTTGTCTACATCTTGCTCAGGCTGGCAGAGAGTTATCTACATCTTGCTCAGGCTGACAGAGAGTTATCTACATCTTGCTCAGGCTGGCAGAGAGTTATCTACATCATGCTCCCAGGGAAAGAGGAACTAAAGTGGGAAATGATGAAAAGATCAAGCAAGGAGTTGGACAAAGATGTGGCAAAGGGGTTACGGACGCAATTTGAATTTGTAATCTCACATACCAACAGAACAGAAACCAAGGCTGAGCCACTACATAACAAACAATGCCAGAATATACAATAGATGAAAGAAACAAACAATCTTGGATGACCTCAAATAAAAATAACACTAATGGGAGAGATCAAGTTAACTTTACAATTCTAAATATCATCAAAAGTTCTAGAACAAATCTGGAGAAAGTCCCATTCAGTGCAAAGTATCATCATTGTACTTCGGACACTTCCATGGGTGCTCAGATCTCCACTCATCACCTCATAGCGACTATCGTGGTCATCTGATGTTATTTGACAATCCTGGCATATTTGGTATGCTACTCATTCCTGGCCAAGCTGATCTTAAATATGATTTCTGAAATTCAAAACAACGTATTCCCTTTGTGAATTAAAACACAAAGGTCACAAACAATAGGTTGCATGATTTACTGCCCGGCATATTTCGCTGTACCTCGTTAGGAGCGTATTGCAAAGTTATATATCATATTCATTCATTCATTCATTTTCAGAACCTCTTTTTGTCCTTTTCAGAACCTCGCTCCCATAACAACATTCCGGAAAACTTCTCGGTCATGAGCAGGATGTCCTGAATCCGATACACCCATCTGGAGACCACCTGCCACATCCTGCACCCATCTTCTCTTTGGCCTTCCCCTTACTCTCTTCCCAGACATATCCCCCTCCATTATTGTTCTCTCCAAACTTTCATGACATTTCAAGTTACCAAAATATTTCAGTTGTCTTTGTTTTATTGTCTTCGGTAGCCAACCTTATTCAATATTCAGATCTTGCCGTACGGATGCATTTCTTCTTTTCTGTATCCAAGATACTCTTAGAACCCATCTTATCTTATGAAGTGAATAATACTTGATTCAGTGCTGAAGGATAATATATCCCCACATGTGACCTCCCATTTGGACAGAAGGACGATATATCGCCATGCTAGGGTCATCATGATCAAGTGTCATGCTCGATGGATTAGGCGTTTATGTCTCTCCGCGAATCTTGGTCTTTACTGTTCTGTATCACCTGCTGTTGATATGCCACCATTTCAACCCATCCAGCATCATTTCTCTTGATTAGCCTCTGCCTCTCTTCCCCTTGATCTTTATAGTCGTCACGATGTTCTCAATGCCTCTCTTCTCATCACATGACCAAAGAAAGCTGTTTATTCTAGGGTCATCGTGTTATTTGTTTTGTTTCTTGGTATCTTCCGTAATTTCAATACTCATTGAAGAAATTTACATTATACTACTTGTTCATTTGATTGTGTACCATGTGTGGCCAAGACCTACATTTTGCTTGTCGCTGAAACAGTTGAATTGAAATTCATAGTCACAAGTATTGTTTGAAGTGGGGGGGGGGGGGGGGGGGGGGGTTTCCTCTATTTCGCATTGTAGCGGACATCTTTATGGCGCACTTCAAAGAACAAAAGGCTTCAAATACTAAAGGTCTGTTTTTATCCCGCTGTAATATGGATATTATTCATCACAGAGACCAGACCATCTCATCTCATCTCGTCATGTTCCTCTTGTACCTTGCGGTGTCGAGGTGAAGTATAAACAGTGAGAGAGTGCCCGCTTATGGGCTTCTGTCAGAAGTCGGGGTGCGCCACCGTCTAGATGAAAGTATTATTCACTGGCGAGCAACCCCAAATAGTCAGAAATTGACTAGGGACAAAATCTATATGGCTGAACTACATATTAAGCCCTGAATATCCAACATACAGCTCCAAATGGCTCGTAACAAAATTGAAATGGACTGTGCTGAATATTCGCCAAGGAGTAGGAAGGAGAAGGTTAGCTAAGATAGATTTTTAAGTCTAAATATAAGAGTAATTGACAACTATCCCAATACAGGTTTGTCTCCCCTGACTGTTCCCTTCCTAGGTGTGTAAGAAATCCCCCACCAATGTACACACACACAACACGTATGCACAATTGGAATTAAAAATGTAACACTAAACATGAGTTAAAACAAACTACACTCACTTTAATAACTAATCATATTATTAGACATCTGATGTTTTTCAAGATGATGATGATGAATGCGTATGAGTTTCTGCACTACAGTAATTATGAAGGTGAAATGATTAATATAAAATACATAACTCTGAATCCTGTCTGGATCAGTGAGAGGTCCACTAACCGTCGTTATGCTCTGATCAGCAAACAGCTGTGGTCAGATCAGCGAACTCTCCAGTAGAAACAAACAGCTTGCTGGTATTCTGACGCCTGTCAGTCCTGGCACTACCCAGTAGTCTCTAGTTCTTGAGATCTATACATAGCGCTTTTATTGAGAGCTAGGAAGAAATAGTCAAGAATATGTTATATCTAGTTCTACATCAATACAATTTTAAGTACTACTTGCATACTAGCACACCTATATACAATGACCAGTCTGGCCAAGTTTATCTTCCAGCTCTACTGTCGCGAAACGCAAGTGCGTCTCAGATGGGAGAACATAGTACCAACTCTACCCCACCCCGTCTCGATGGCTAGGCCACATTTATGGCGGGTGAGAGGGGGATTTCTGAGTTACAATGTGTTAGGACCTTCGTCTGGGTCCTAGAGATGTTATGAATCGGGATTGTCATGAACTTCACGGGGGTCCTGAGAATCATAACTCAACTCTTTGAGTGTGCGTAGATCTGTTCTGTTGTAATTCGCACACTCTGCTAAAACTCAGGGAATGCTGGATAACCTTCACTTTCATGAAGTAATGCTTGGAAGTTTTCGGCAGGTTCCGTGAGTGTGTTCTTCCAGACCTGCCACAAAGAAGCCATTCGGTAGCCAGTCATCAAGAAAGGAGGCCGCTTCTATAGCGAGCTGTATCATCAGCATCACAGGGAGCCGGAGAATGTTCTGCAGCGTAGGTTGTTGTTGAAGCCATCCTTTCACGGCCGTGTCCGCCAGCGGGTGGTAATCTATGCAATTCATATGGAATTATAGATTGATCTACAGTGGTGGCATTGTTGTCCTTGAGACGAGGGGCCGTGTCTTTGACCAACTGTATCATGATATACCTTTTGGGGTATAACAGAGCAACGGGACACGAATGCAACTGAACGAACGCAGAGGCCAAGCAGTAGATTACTGTCTAAGTTTATTGCAGGAGACATCTTCATATCAAAAACGTAACATATTGCATAGATGTAGACCCACGTTCTGCTGGCCTGAGATCTTGGTGGTAACTAATACGTTCCCTGGCTCCACGTCAGCGCGTGAGCGTCCCTAGTTACTTAACTACTGGGTGCTCACGCGTGCATCACCTACTAGACCCTTTTCCCTTTGCACGCCATGCCATCTAAACCCTTTAACAGAGCCACTCTGTTATATTTCCTCTCTACCCTCAACGAGACTTTTCCCCGAAAAGTCTTAACTCAAAACTCACTTAACCTCAATCTACGACCCACGAGTTATGCTTCAAAACCACTATCCGCTAATTCTATATTCTTACCCATCTTACCCCAAATAATCCTATACCAAGCGCTATTTCCAACCAATTACTTCTTCTTCGTTTCTGTAAAATCACAAGCAACCCGCTTACATGTCTTAAACAACTTTAACATGGCTCAACTCCTAACCACGAAAATCATATACCTCTAACCTGGAACTGACTTTTATTCATTACTCCACAGTCCTTCTACTCCTACGACTTCACTACTCTACTACTTATGTCTTATAGCCACCCGCTATGACCTCCAACCAACCTTACACTTCTTCTATTATTTACCGTGAACTTATACTTCTTCTTCATTCACCATCAACGTTACACCTTAATTATGTCTTCTATATTTTCCCATCGTAACATTCTACATTACAACATCTCACTTTATAATACACTTCACAAGCAATCCGCCTACATATTTCATAGACATGTATGTCCATCGAAATCATTGGTATATAAACAAAAATTGAAGATTATCATGCGTTATGCAACATATCATACTCTCGCGAACATCAACGAAACAACACAGGATAGACAGAGAAATGATTGGTGCGCACCAAGAAGATAGTAAGGAGTAGTCACATTTATCCTCCCTTGCACTCACAAAACTTTATAAAATAAAGTTTTCAAAAAAAAAAAACGAATCATATAATCCATGAAAATGATATGTTCTTCAATTTTGTTCATAGTAAATATTCTTGTTAAAAGTTACGTCGATCTAAAACTCCATCTTTATACTCTCAAGATTAAAAATATTATTCTACTCTCTGACCTGTATCATTTGTGCTGCCAACAACAGCCAGTAAAATATGACTTTATGACTGTACCTTCCCCCTTGTCTATACTTTATCAGTATCCTTTATTTATAACACACCTTCCCAAACCTCCATGGCTTTCGATCCATGTTCAAAAAAATTTTACTGTTCATATATTATGAACATAATTTCTACTTCTACTTATTTCATGCTGTAACCACAGCATCGCTAATTAATATTGACAATGTTCCTTTACTATGAACATACTTACTCCCCAAATACTGTGCTGACATATGTTTAATGCTGACAACCACAGCCCCCTTTTTTGAGTTAAACCAATCTCCCCACAATCCAAACATGGCCTTCAATCCATGTGTTTCTATTAACGCTGACTAGCGCAGCACCTATTACAACCCCCCACATCCAAGCATGGCATTCAATCTATGTGTTTCTATTAACTCTTTATCAACTTCTACCCTCTAAGCTTATGACACTTACTGCATATTTGTTTCAGTTTACTGAACCCACTTCCAACAAGGCGAAAATGTCTCTCTTTATCTGAATGTAGTGTCCTATTACTTTTTCCATTAGACCTAGTCTAAACCAACTTTTTATCAAACTTAATCATAAATAGCAAAATAATAACTGTCTAATAATTATAAGTCAAAACAATTTATCGAATATTAAACAAGGCAATTCAAATGAAAGCCACAATCATGAGCAATCCAAATCAAAACAGGATATCTTTCCCCCCAACATTTTCTACGCAATGTTTATCCCCCACATACAGAATAAAATGGCAATCATTTTACAGAACCAATTAATAACTAAGTCAAGGGAAAACCTCAATCAAAATAATATAACATAATATACATGATGCATCGAAAAATCATATTCAATTAAAACCTAATTTTGGACTAATAACCAATTGTCTACTCGCTAAAGAAAAACACAATAAGTCATAACCAGGCTATCTACCAACCTGCTCTAATTACCACATTCATCTGTAATTTACAGCTACTGTATTTCATCAAACACAGTGGTATAAAATGATTTGTCTTCTAACCTCAATACATAGGTCTCACATTTTAAATCATTAAATCCCAAAAAAAAAATTCTCTCCTGCTATCTGCAAAATTTCCTATCAATCTATTTGCCATACCTCCACTTCCTCAGTAATGCTAGATTTTTCTCTATAAGTGCCATCTCTATATCAATGTCTTCATTTTCATGACGAGAACTTATAATGTCTTCCTTCATACTACTATTTTCATCAGTGTCTGATTTTTCATCCATTTCTTGTTCTTCTGTATTTACGTTACTAGCTTCCAATTTTTTCCGTTCAATATCCAACCTAATCTGTTTATCCTGATTTCTTAATCTCATCTCATCTCATCATGTTCCTCTTGTACCTTGCGGTGTCGAGGTGAAGTATAAACTTCGTGAGAGTGCCCGGTTATGGGCTTCGTATATCGACATTCCCATGGATTCTGTTATTCCCTCCGTCCAGCGTTTACGTGGTCGGCCTCTTCCTCTGTTTCCATCTGGTCTGTACGTCATTGCTTGTTGTGGCATGCTGTTGACTGGTAGCCTACTTGCATGGCCAAACCATTTGACTTGCTGCTTTCTAATAAAATCTAGAGCAGCTTTAACCCCCACTTTAGTCCTGATTTCTTCATTTCTGATCTTATCTCTTCTTGATACGTTGAGTATTCTTCTCAGGAACCTCATTTCTGTTGTTGTGATTTTTCTTTTCTCTTTTTCTGTCATTGTCCAGGTTTGGCATTGGTAGCAGAGAGTTGGTAGGAAGATTGTGTTGTAAAGTGCTTTCTTAGTAGTTATTGATACATGTTTGTTCTTTAGTATTGGTGCCATTTGTCCAATGAGTTGATTTGCCTTATTGCACCTATTTTCGATCTCGTCTTCTGATCTGCCATTTGATGATATTATACTTCCTAGGTACTTGAAGCTCTTTACTTGTTTCAAGGGATGTTCGTTTAATTTCTTAATAACCTTTCTAAAACTGGGATATCTTCGTTACTTGATGAACCTTCCCTAATTCTTTTTTGTCTTTTAATTTCTCTTTCTCTTTGTCTATCTAGTCTCCTTTTCACTGCTTGTCTAGTATTCTTATACGGGGTGTTTACTTCTTCCATAGACTCAACGCTATCGGGTCTGTAGCTATCATACCCCTCGTTTTCCTCACTCATAAAAGTTTTTGGTATTGTCTCCGATTGTTCACCCATCACATCATGTAATGGTGGTGTTATTGTTTGTTCTGGTACAAAGACCTTTTCAGGTTCCGGAGGTATCACATATTTAACTCGTCTGACGAGCTGTCCGTCTGAATAAAACCCTTCTGAATAGTTATTATCACTTTTCTGGTCTTCTTCATCTCGTCTCAGGTGTTCCACATCTGAACGTGCCAGGTGCCCCGTGATTTGGTTCTTAATCTTATATGAAACTGGGCCTAATTTTTCTAGAATGTAACACCCTGGAACCAAATAACTATCAAATTTTGAATTTCTTCTATGTTTTTTATAGTAAACTCTATCGCCTACTTTAAATTCTTGTAGTTGTGTGTTTCTATCTGCGTACTTTTTCTGTCTTTTTCTAGCTTTGATTACATTGTTTTTCAACTTTACATGTGCTTTATGTATTTCTTGTAAAATCATTTCCTGAAAATCTTCCCCCATATATTTTCGTCTAGGTTTTAGCAAATTGTCAATTGGCAGTACAGGTTCTCTTCCGTGTAACAAATAAAATGGTGAAAAACCTGTACCCTCATTTTGGTGAGTTCGAATTGCTCCTAATGCAGGTCCCAAGTACACGTCCCAGTCCATATCATGTTCCTCTACATTTTTTGCTAGTATATTGTTTAGTGTCCGATGTTGTCTCTCATTTTTCGCATTTGAGGAAGGTCTATAATAAGAAGTTTTTATGTGGACAATATTCAGATCTTGTAATAATTTCTCAAACTTCTTGTTCACGAATTCTTTTCCATTATCTGTAAGGATTGTCTGGGGACAACTAAATCGTGGTATATACTCTTGTAGGAAGATGTTGATAATGGAATCAGCACTCTTATCCGGGATAGGATAAACTTCTGGCCACAAACTATAGCAATCCATTATATGTAGTAAATAGATATTCCCCGAGAGTGTTCTAGGGTGAGGACCTGAAATATCCAAGCTTATTTTCTGCATGGGAAACTGAGGGATATCAGTTTCTTGTAAGGGACATTTGATTACTTTCATATTTCTTATCCTTCATTTCTCACATGCGTCAACATATTTACAAATACTCTTAAATAAATTTGGCCAGTAATATTTATTCTTGAGAGTTTGGAATAATTTGTCACGACCGAGATGACCATTTTCATCATGATATGCCTTCAAAATTTCAATTTCTAAATGTTTCGGAATGTATTTTCTCAATACGCTATCTTCACTTCTTTCATTCACATAATATAACTGTTTGTCTTCCTGTAATTCTACAAAGTTCTTTTTGAAACTGTTTTCACCTGTTTCTTTCAACTTCTGTTTTATTTCTATTACTTTTGGGTCCATTTCTTGTTCTTCTTTCATATTAAAATGTACCAACCGTGGTTCTTCCGCTATTGGTTCAGAATCTTGTTCTGTCTGTGAACTTCCAAAAACTTCTCTATTTAATTTGGCAGAATCTAGTATATTTACTTGCCAGTTTCGGTCGTCTATCTCTGGTTCACCCTCATCTTCAGTAGTTTCAGACATCTCCGGATATGGGATTCTGGATAATAAATCAGCGCATGTATTTTCCTTACCTGATATATATTCCACTTTTGCGTTATAGCCTTGTAAATTTAGCGCCCACGTTTGTATTTTCCTATTCTGTACTGGAGCTTCTAACAAAGATTTTAATGGCATGTGATCAGTTTTAATAATGAAATTGGCGTTATGTAGGTAATAATTCAATTTTTGTAAGGCGTAGTGTATAGCATAAGCCTCTTTTTCCACTGTCGACCATTTCTTCTGCGATCTACTAAGTTTGTGTGAAAGAAAGTAAATCGGTCTTTCATTCTTAACTCCTGGTATTCCTGAGTTTTCACCGTCATATGGTTGAGTTAGGCATGCTCCTATGGCATTATCTGAAGCGTCTGTATATAGAATTAATTGTTTGTTTAAATCTGGATGTGCCAATAATGGAACCACTGTTAAACTATTTTTTAGAAAATCAAATGCTCTTTGACAATCCTCATTCCACTTAAATCTTGCATATTTGCAAGTTAGGTTTGTGATGGGTTCCGCGATTTGTGCAAAGTTCGGGATGAACCATCGATAATACCCACATAACCCGATAAAAGCTCTTACCTCTCTCACGTTGGTCGGGGACGGTAATTCTTTAATGACTTTTACTTTGTTTTGATCAGGTCTGATTCCTTCTCTATCAATGATGTAACCCAAGTATTTGGTTTCCGTTTTCAAAAATTCACACTTACTCAATTTCAGTTTAACTTCGTGTAGTCTTAGCCTGTCAAAGACTAATTTTACATGTTTTAGGTGGTCTTGTACGTCTCCTGATGTATAGATCAAAATGTCATCTATGTATGCCAATGCAAATTTTTGCATCCCTTCTAATACTTGATTAATCAATAACATATAATGAGAAGGGGCTGTCTTGACCCCAAATGGCATACGTAAAAATTCATAAGAACCCACGTGAGTACAGAAAGCACTTTTCTTCTGAGCATCTGGCGACATGGGGATGCACCAAAATCCCGACCTAGCATCCAGTGTAGTGAAAAAAGTAGAACCATTAAGTAATCCCAAAATGTCATCAATTACTGGTAATGGATATGCTACATTTTTGGTGATCTTGTTTAGCGCTCTATAGTCGCAGCAGAACCGGTGTGAGCCGTCGGCTTTGGTCACAATAACTATCGGAGATGACCACTCTGACTTTGATCTTGTTATTATTCCTGCTTTTAGCATATCCTCGATTGCTTTTTCTACAATTTCTCTATTCCTTAAAGGAGTTCTATACGGTTTCAAACTAATTGGTGGGTGATTTCCAGTGTCTATTTCCATAGTAACTGTTTTGGTCTTCCCCAGTTCTAAGTCGTTAACCGCAAAAACATCTTGGTTCTCTTTTACTAGTTTTTCTAATATTTCCTTATTCTCTGGTGAAGCTTTTAACTGTGATAATAATTCTTGTTCTCTCTTCAAGAGTGACGTTGTTTTGTCTACTGAATGTATTTGAGATGGATGTTCTCTGAATGCATGGATCAATTCATCATTCTGTACATTCCAACTTCCTCTACGTCTATTTCTGATATTGTTTCTTTTAGTGCGAGTTTCTACATACTTACTGTTTGACATTTCTTCTCTTCCTGTTGTAAATATGGTAGTTAGGATCATTTGCTATTTTAGCGATTACACATCCCTCTGTATAATTTAATCTCCTTCCCTGTGTTGTTAATAACCATCACTGGAAAGCTGAAGTGTTTGTCTAAGTGTCATTATTCCATCTGGGACCTCTAGACCAGGTTCGTCTATTATCTCTCTTTCCAACTCCTGTTATTCTAACTGTTTGTCCTATCGAAAAATACGGATTATTTTTCATTTTTGCCTGTATCAGATTGACAGTTTGTGGTTTTAAGGTCATGGACGTTTTTACTCTGACTATTGCCGATACGTGCATATCTTCCTCCAAATCAACATAAGATATTTTGAAACTTCAACTTACGTAAATCAAAAAAAAGTCTTACCCCATTTTTCACTAAGAAATCTCTACCTAAAATCATGTTCCTGTTTAAATCCCTGACTACATGAAAAAGGTGTCTTACATTAATTCCTCCTAATTTGAAATTTATCATTGTTTGACCGACCACCTCTAAATTTTGTCCGGTAACAGAGTGAAGAGTGTCCTGATTCCTGAATATTTTGAAATTCTTTAATATGCGGTATAAAAAATTTTTCCTTGATCACGCTGACTTGAGCTCCCGAATCAATCAATGTTCTAATTCTAAATTTTCCTATTTCTATTATGCATGAACTCGGATCCGTCATATTCACTGAGAACTGTTTTATCTCTCTAATTTGAGGCCATTCTCTATATTCTCTTTTTCTCGTGTTCTTGTTATCTGGGTAATTGACGTATTCACTAATTCTTGGGACCTTTTTGTTCCCCCCCCCCCCCCACTGCGGACCCTATTCAGTAAGTGGGACGCCAGTTTCCCTGACCTCCTGATCTTGCAAAATTCCTCTGCCTGTCTTCAAAATTTCTACTTGTTCTGCTGTTAACATTTCTATTCTGTGTATTAGCCTGAACACGTCTGTTGCCACAAAATTTATAACTGTGTCCCCTCTGTCCACAATTCCAACAGACCATATTTGTACCACCTACTGTCTCTCTTATAGGATTTCTCATCTGTCTTTCTCTATCGTGAGTACTTTCATTATTTCCCTGCAGTGTCTGTATTTCTCCTCTTCTTCTCCATCCATACCTTGCTTGTCCTATTTCCATAGGTTCCTCCATTCTGTCTTCTCTATTGCTTCCTATTTCTCTTCCTACCCTTAATCTAAATCTCCTTCTCAAACTTTCTTCTTGTATGGCTATATCCACAGCCTGTGATAACCTAGCTGGATTTTCCCTCATTAGCTTGAATTTCAGTCCATCCGACTTTATTCCATCCACGAATATTCCAACCAGCATTCTTTCTACCTCTTCACCTTGTACATTCTGTCCTAGAAACGCCTCTTCAGCTAGATTAATTAGCCTATCACTATACAACTGAACGCTTTCTCCATTGTCTTGTCTAGACTGTCTCAATACTGAAAATGCGTGTTGGGGATCTGTGATCTCTGCGTATTTATGTGCTAAATCATCTTTAAAATGTTCCCAAGTCTCATCTATTCCTGCTTCTAATTTTCTCCTAATGTGGTCCGACACTGGCGTTACACTTGTCTGGTAAGCAAATTTTTTCTTCTCTTCATCTGTGGCTCCTACCAAAAAAGCGTGTTTCTCGATGGCTACAATCCATTTTTTGAAATACCTTGCCTGACCACTGAATTTCTCAATATCAATACCTATGCTCTGTTGTTTCAAGGCTGTGTCCAACTTATTAGATATGGCTCTCCCTACCCCATTCAATACCTGCCCCAATGACACGTCTTGCTGTTCCATTCTAACTTAATACTATAATACAATATTATAATTTATATGTTAAACTCAACTTCTACAGAAATTTACTTAATTAATTAATTAATTAATTAATTATTGTTTAATACTTTCCTTTGGAAATTGTTCATGCTTCTGTTACGTTAACAGTTCAGTTTCGAGTCTAGATCGTAGGTGTCTTGATCAGAGAGCATAACGTCTTCGAGAGCAGGTTTCACAAGGATCAGAGAACAGCACTTCCTCGACAGCAAGCCTCACAAGGATCAGTAATGCACGACTGTGGCTATGGTAAAGCCCCTCGAAGTCAGCAATGAACGACAGCGATCAGCAGCCTTGGTTAGCCTCTCGAAATCAGCAATGAACGACAGCGATCAGAGGGCAGCACTGGCCAGCCCCCTGAAATCAGCAATGAACGACAGAGATCATCGGCCTTGGTTAGCCCCTCGAAATCAGCAATGAACGACAGTGCAGAGCAGCGGCGTTGGTCAGCCTCTCAAAACAAACGACAGTGCAGAGCAGCGGCGTTGGTCAGCCTCTCAAAACAAACGACAGTGCAGAGCAGCGGTGTTGGTCAACCTCTTGACACTCACACAGACTGTATCACGACGATTCAGCCTGAGAAATCACAAACAACCACCCTGGGCGGGCTTGCGGCTGTTGTGAGTCTCATACACAACGACAATGTTGTAGCAACGGAATCCATTTTCAAGGCGTGTTCAATAAACGTCTCCAACTGTGCCGTATACTTCTTTACGTTTTCTTGACGTTTACTTTTCAACAACCCAGGTTTTAAGTCCGATGTTGCGGCACCATTTCGTGTCCTATAACAGAGCAACGGGACACGAATGCAACTGAACGAACGCAGAGGCCAAGCTGTAGTTACTGTCTAAGTTTATTGCAGGAGACATCTTCTTATCAAAAACGTAACATATTGTATAGATGTAGACCCACGTCCTACTGGCCTGAGATCTTGGTGGTAAATAATACGTTCCCTGCCTCCACGTCAGCGCGTGAGCGTCCCTAGTTACTTAACTACTGGGGGATCACGCGTACATCACCTACTTTTCCCTTTGCACGCCATGCCATCTAAACCCTTTAACAGAGCCACTCTGTTATAGGGGCTCCAGAGGGAACCTACAGCCCAGAGCTTGATGAACCTACCGGGTCGATGTCTGTTGCATAGTTGTTCCTAAGCTTTAAAGGTAACACTTTTATACTTGGCGTCGCTTAACTAAAGGTTGTAATTCAGTTGTGGGTTAATTATCAACCAGGCCGGCCAGTTGCGCTGGTAGTTGGGTCTCAACCAGGCATGCTATCTGTGTAGTAAGCCTGTGTGTGTACTATGACCTAGATTAAGCTAAGGCCAGTGCAGCGAACATGGCGGAATGTATTGTGCGAGCCAGCTGAGTGGATAAGTCTGGTTGAAGCAAATTAACAATGCATTCGATGCCCTATCTCGACAATGGAGTATCTTAGGGATTTATTGTTCGGACAGAGAACTTTCTCTTGAACAGAGCTTTAATTTGATTCCCTTAATGAATATGTTGACAGTATGTTTCGATCATCATCATGTGGCGTGGTTGAACAAGCACTCATGTGACGAGCAAGAACCACTTGCGTTTCTCATTACGGTGAAACCCAAATATGTAGGAGGCTATAAGCTGGGAAGTTGTTATCGACCTATGGGCCTGCTGTTATTTAACTGGGCTTAGTCAGAAGGGGGAAAGATATCTTCACACCTACTAGGGATTGAACCTTGGGCCAGTATAGTGGTGGGGAAACACCCTCTCATTGTCGTAATTACAGTATCATCTGCAAAAACCAACTCTTATCAGTACCCTCCTAATTTTGGTCTTGGCCTTCAATCTATGAGCATTGTAGAGGCCGCCATCTGAGCGTGAGTAAATGTATATACCACCATCCTGATCTCGAAAGGCATATTTCAGTAGAAGTGAAAAGTATATTCCAAAGAGGTTGGGAGCTGTAACACAACCTTGCTTAACTCCACTCTTGATTTCAAACTCTTCTGAAGTTGCACCATGAAACTTGATTAAACACTTCATGCCTGTGTGGAACGATTCCACAATGGACAGAAGAGTTGGTGGGCAGCCAATCTTTTTTAGTGCCTTGAATAGACCCTCACGACTGACCAAATCAAATGCCTTTGTGAGGTCGATGAAGGCAATAAAAAGTGGCTGATTCTGTTCACAGCATTTTTCTTGCATTTGTCGCATTGAGAATATCATATCAATGGTAGACCGGTTCTATCAGAAGTCAAGTGCGGTTCGAGGTAGACTTGATCTCCTAGGACTTGAAGTCTGCGCAGAAAAATTCTGGCATATACTTTCCCAACAATACACCGAAGTGAGATACCCCTATAGTTGTCACAATCGCTCTGATCGCCCTTGTTCATGTACAATGTTATGATGCTTGAATCTTTGAAATCCTGTGGTAGTTGTCCTTTGTCCTTCTCGCCAGCATAGCACTATTAGCTGGTGGATCTGTAGAGTGAGTGTTTCTTGCCTAATCCTGATAATCTCTACTGAATTCCCTTACTTACCCGGGGCCTTGCCAGATGCACGTTCATTTATAGCACACTTAACTTTTGTTACGGTGGGAAGTGTGTCCAGGTGCTCAAGAGTTGGTAGGGCCTCTATGGCGTTGAGGGCATCATCCGCTAGTTTGGTCTCACTTGAGTAAAGCTCCAAATAGTGCTCTACCCATCTATCCATCTTCTGTTTCATATCAGTGATGATTTATCCAGTCAAGGTTTTCAGTGGTTCCCTTCTTTTGATCATTGGACCACAGGCTTTCTTTTTCCCTTTATACATGCTTTTGATATTTCCCTTATCACTTGCATCTTGAATGGACTCACATAACTTGATCCAATAGTCATTTGCACACTGCCTGGCAGCCTTTTGCACATACTTCCTAGCTACCTTCAGCTTACTGAGAGTGTTACGAGTTGTTCTTTCCTTGTTTCTTAAGAGAGCTATCTTCTTTTTATCAGTCAAGGTCTGCAATGTCTGGCTGTTTGCCGCAAACCAGTCCTGCATCTTATGATACACAGTGCCGTAAACCCCTACCGCTGTTTTTTAAAGAGTTTCCTTGAGTTTATCCCACTTTTCACTTGCTGTACAATTTTCTGATGTATCAATGAAACGTCTTCAAGTTGCTGTTGTAACTCAAAGCACTTGTCAGGATCGTGGGTATTAATAATATTAATCCTGGGGCTAGATTTGTGTTTAGCTGTATAGATTCTCTTTGGTCTCAGTCTAACCCTTGCAACAATCACACAATTATCCGTATCACAGTTAGCACTGTGGTAACTTCGAGTTAATGATGTTTGGTTCAGATGTTGTCTTCGTGTGAAGATGAAGTCCAGCTGATGCCAATGGTCGGATCTTTCCATGTGACCATATGCAGCTCTGTTGTTTTAAAAACGGAGTATGTAATACATAGTTTATTTCTGGTGCAATGCTCCAGCAGCCTTTGCTCATTTTCATTCATGCGACCGATGTTGTATTTTCAAAGGCACACTGGCCATGAACTCCAGTCATTGCCCATACGAGCATTGAAATCACCGAGCATAAAATGTAGTCGGATTTTGGAACTGCCTTGATCAGAGAGTCTAACTCCTTATAGAACAAATCCGTCATATCATCAGGGGAAGTAAGTGTCGGTGCTTATGCAGTGATAATGGTGGCATAACCACAAGAGGTTGCCAAGTTACCTCCAGCTGGAATTTCAATCATTCCCAGTAGCGAAGTCTTCACTGCAAAGCCCATACCATGTTGCCCTTTTTTCTGCCTACTCTCTACCTTTCCACAAAAAAGGTGTAATTGTTTTCCCTGAGTGACCCTTCCTCAGCGAGGCGAGTCTTCTGCCGGCCAGCAATATCAGTGTTAAGACGATTGAGTTCGACATCAATCATAGCCGTTTTTCTCACATCGTCCATATTCGTCAGGTTATTGGGAAATCCTGGACTCGTGATTCTTATGTTCCGGGTCGCAAGCCGTAGCTTGAGGCTTCTATCTTTCTTTTTAGTAATACCTTGTGCATTGGTTTTATAGCCTGTGATTCAGATTTTGTCCTAGCCCAAAGCACTCATTGAAGCAGGCATGCTGTGGCGGATCAGCACCCAATAAGCCTGGGGCTGCCCAGCTTGAGGCGGGCGGTAGCTGATCAGTCAGAGGCAACCCGTGGCGCCCCATGTCTACGCCAGTTGACAAGGACTTATAACTGCTACCTCTCGCTTTGATTCCGAGACAGGTTAAGACCAGGGATGTAGTTTTACCTCTCCATAGCAGAAAGCCTTTGCTAAAATATAGAGATCATATGTTGCCCATGCGGCATGATCCCTCTCTCGGCCTGTCTAGTCCACTCCAGAGGAAAGATAACAGCAATACATCTGGAACAAGACAAGCTACAGAAGCTGCCGCATCAGCAATGCAATGCTCTAACTGTCCGCCTGTCGGAGCTTCGATCCTAGCCCAGCTGCCATCCAAGGCTTAGGGCCTGGGTGCCCTGGCATGACATTTTGTCTTCAGGTTGCATTTCTTCGCACCAGGATAAGGCTTGTACCCTCACAACTGCGCTCACCAGCCCGAAGCAGTTGGCGCAATGTGGGGTGTAGGGTTTGGTAAGCGCTGCCCAACATTCGGCGCTAACAGAAAGCAGGTAGCACCTTCTGCTGTCGTTACGGTAGGTATCACAGGGTGAACATGGCCAGGCTGTGTATAGTTAATGGCTGACATCAATATAGTTGACAAACTCCGCGTTGTAATATGTAAAAGGTTTATTGAGTCATCAAATACATTTTCTAGCTGCCGATGTAAATACAGACATCTTTTCTCCCGTTCTAATGGCCGAACTCCTATTGACGCGTGAGCAACCCCTGGATACCTAAACCCATTCGTGCTCACGCGTTCACTAACTTTATTTCCCCATTAGTTAATGAATGCGCAGCATTCTCACTATTCCAGGATAGACAGAAAAAAAACTTAGTTTAGACTGGTTTGGTGCGCACCGAAGAAATTTAGAAAGTAAGAAAATAGTAAGAAGTAATCACATTTCTCTTCCCATGCATTCTCAAAACTTTATAAAATAAAGTTTTCAAAATTTATCTTCATTCCCGTCAATAATAATTTTTGATATCAAAAAGTTATGTTAATCCAAAACTAACCTTTTGTATTATTCACCTCGTCAAGTTCAACCATTCCTTCAAAACCTCCAAATTATTAATATACTGTTAAGCACAGTCTTCTTCTTCCAGAGTCCACTTATTTAAATGCCAAAATTCAACCTGGCATTCTCCCATATACTCCCATTAAACGCTGTTCAACCCAACTCCTATTTCAACCCCCATCTACCCAGCTATACAGTATCGCCCGTCATTCCCCTCATCCATGGCTTTAAATCCATGTATTTACATTACGAACCGTCTAATGCAGTCCCTAATTCAATCCCCCAAACCATTTTTAACGGTTTAACTCTTTCCAACCCCCATGTAATTATCAATTGTTGCTGACAACCCCAGCCACTTTTAAATATACTCCTCCATTACTTTCCCTACAACATACTGAGTTACTTCGCTAATCACAACAAACTTCCCCCTTAACTCAATAATGTTTCACCCTCAATTTCTATTTATAAACGTTATACACGTTAAGCAACTTAACGAAGCATGGCCCTAACTCCATGTTTCATATTTTCTGCAAGCTCCCCAGAACAACTCTTCATTTTACCCCATAACTGAACGTCAACCTAGAAATTATTTTAAACACACCCAGGGTAACTCAAGAAACAAAATTAAAATTTTGTAAAAATAACCAGCTAAGGTAACATATCATCACATTTTATAAAGAACAACTGAAGTCAAAACAATAGAGCAAACAATATCACCCCCCTCATTCTTTGACATCATTTTTATCCCCACACATTATTCAAACTAGACATATGTGATGCAATGAAAAATCATATATATACATACACCATAATATATCATTTTTGGACTACTAATCAATTATTTTCCGTCTAAGAAAAACTCAACACTTCAAACTTAAAAATCAAAATGATAATAAAGCATATGTCAATTATTCCTAACTTAATACAATATCATGTCTACTCATCACGACAACTCTCAAAAACTCTTAATTAAGTTAATTGCTAATCTTCTTCATTTGAAATTCACAATTACCGTGTCCAAGTTCTTCTTCTATCTGCAATCTGCAGAATATTCTACCAAGCTATTTGTCACTTCTGCATTTTCTTAATAACTCCAAATTTTTTTCTATAAGTGCAATCTCTACATCAATGTCTTCATCTTCCCGAGGAGAAATATCTTCTTTCATAGCACCATACTCATCAGTTTCTGACTTTTCATCCATCTCTTGTTCCGCGTCTGTATACCCATTACTAGCAACTGCTAATCTTTTCCTTTCTAAATCAAGTAAATCTAATCTAATCTTTCTACCTTGATGTCTTCATGATCTTTCAAATAGTGGCATATCTTCATCACTTGAGGAATTTTCTCTAAATTTTCTTTGCCTCTTAATTTCTCTTTCTTTCTGTCTATCTAACGTTCTTTTTACTGCCTGTCTAGTATTCATAAATGGAGCGTCTATTTTTTTTTTGATCGATTCTTCACTATTATAACCGTCATACGTGTTGTTTTCCTCTGTCACAATCGTTTTTGGTATTGTTTCTTCTTGTTCACCAGTAGTAGATGTTGTTATTATTTGTTTTTGTACCAATTCTCTCCCATTATCTATAGGTATCGGATATTCAGTTCGTCTGACAATGTGTCCATCTGAAAATAATTCTTCTGAATAATAATTGTTATTATTATCCTCAGCATCTTTTTCTTCATTATCTCGTCTTAAATGTTCTACATGTGAACGTGCAACATGCCCTGTAATTTGATTTTTTATAGTATATGATACTGGACCCTTTTTTTCTAAAATATAATATCCCGGAACCCAATGAGCATCAAACTTAGAGTTTCTCCTATGTTTTTTGTAATAAACTCTATCACCTATGTTAAACTCCTGTAAGTGTGCGTTTTTATCTGCGTATTTCTTCTGTCTTTCTCGAGCCTTAATTATATTATTTCTTAAACATATATGTGCTTTGTGCATTTCTTGTAAAATCATTTCCTGAAAATCCTCCCCCATATATTTTCTTCTAGGATTCAATAAATTGTCAATCGGTAATATTGGTTCTCTTCCATGTAGTAAATAAAATGGTGAGAAACCTGTTCCTTCATTTTGGTGTGTACGGATCGCCCCCAGTGCTGTTCCCAAATAAAGATCCCAATCCATATCGTGTTCTTCTACATTTTTCGCCAGTATATTGTACAATGTTCTATGTTGTCTCTCATTTTTGGCATTCGAAGATGGTCTGTAATACGAAGTTTTTATGTGCTTTATATTCAAATCTTTTAACAATTTTTCAAACTTCCTATTGACAAATTCTTTCCCATTGTCTGTAAGTGTTGAGGGTCAGTAATCTCTGCATATTTGTGAGCTAAGTCGTCTTTGAATTGTTCCCACGTTTCACCTCCTCCAGCTTCTAGCTTTCTTCTTATATATCAGAAACAGGACTTGCACTAGTTCTATAAGCCAAATTCTTTTTATCTTCATCTGTAGCGTTCACTAGATAAGCATGTTTCTCAATGGATACAATCCATTTCTTAAAATGACTCGCCTGTCCATTAAACCTCTCAACATCACTGACTACACTTTGCTGTCTTAACACCGAGTCCAACTTTGATATTGCCCTACCAACTCCACCAAGTACTTGTGAAAGATCTTGGGCTTCCATTCTAAAAAAAAATCTGAAATGGAAAATACAGCAGTACCAAACAATCTAATATATTAATATGTCCTAAATCAAGCAGTTGAAAATCTTAACCTAAAATTTAACCATACCTGCTATACTTATAGTCCTGTCGTTTGTCCAATCGTTTTTCTTCTTCAAAACTGATGATCTGCCCTTGTAAAAATTTTTAGAACAATTCCAGCGTCTCACAGAGTATGGTTGTCGTCCAATCGAAAAAAGAATGAAGGAGTATGACGCCCAATCGACAATTATCTGACGGTTGTTGTCCAATCGAAAAAAAGAATGAAGGAGTATGACGCCTAATCGACAATTATCTGACGGTTGTTGTCCAATCGAAAAAAGAATGAAGGAGTATGACGCCCAATCGACAATTATCTGACGGTTGTCTTCTTCTATCGCAGGAAAAGAAAAGGAAGAGCCTCTGGATTCCTCACTTCAATCGGTATTCTTCATGCCGCTTGAGTGATCTTTTGATACGCCAGAATTCAGGGATTGCAGTTATGATCAATCTCGAATGGAGTAAATTTTCATAAATAGTAGACTTTCCTCAATCAGAGACAACGATCGAGAACAATGATCAAATGAGCCGGCTCAATATAAGCGTTGACCAACAACTCCGGACTTTCTCTTCAGACAACCAAGGTCACCTTCAATGAACTTCAGACGATAACGGTTAAATCGACAGCTCCAGCAAGACCAGATTTCACGGCAGCATATCTGGAACATCAATATGTTTCGAAAAGAACGGCCAGGTCAACACAGAATTCAGCAATGACGATGACTGCTCTGTTCCACCACTCGGAACATTATGTGTTGTGTGGCGGTTTTAACAAGCATCAGCCCCATCATAAAGACTTGAAGATACGACACAAGTTGTTCCTCAAGAGTGTAGGACTTCAACACAACCTTCCATGACTTCTGTTGACTTCTATACTTCTATTTGATTCATTTTACGATGACCTCTGTGATCGGTAGTGGCCGCGACAGCACGATTCAGAAATCCTGGTATATTCGGCGCCAAATCAGGTCATATCACAGGGTGAACATGGTCTGGCTGTGTATAGTTAATGGCTGACATCAATATAGTTGACAAACTCCGCGTTGTAATATGTAAAAGGTTTATTGAGTCATCAAATACATTTTCTAGCTGCCGATGTAAATACAGACATCTTTTCTCCCGTTCTAATGGCCGAACTCCTATTGACGCGTGAGCAACCCGTGGATACCTAAACCCATTCGTGCTCACGCATTCACTAACTTTATTTCCCCATTAGTTAATGAATGCGCAGCATTCATTAACTCTCTAACTACTAACCTAAATCCCTTACTGTTATATAGGTCAGTCATATCTGTCTAAGACTCGACTGCCACCAGATGGAATCACAGTAGAAGAATTAGAGGTACTGGGAGAAATTGGAGTAGGTATATTAACCAAAATGTTGAATGATATTTACATGATTGATATCTACCGCGTGATGTGTTTAAATGTGTATTTATAGCTATACCAAACAAGACCACACACAACTGAATGCAAAGACTTTCGTACAGTTAGCCCCATAAACCATGTCACTAAGCAGATTGCTAATTTCTCATTCTAGCTGTCCAGTACATTTTCAGCATTCTTCTAATAAACAAACTATATCTCCAAAATACCTTATTCAACTCAGAATTATAATGAGAAGAACAAGAAAGAAAATAAAAATGGAAATTGGTGAAGAGCAGTATGGATTCTCCGGGCTCCGTGGCAATGGCGTTGCGGACGCGATTAGTAATGCCGCTTACCGGCGTTCGAAGCACAGTGGTGACCGATTTGGCAGCAGATCGTGTCGCGCTGGTTTTAACGTGTTGGTATGGCAGCCGGTCGTTCAGGAAGCAATGGTAAACTACTGAACGTAAAACTTGCCAATACATCAACAACGGTAGTAAAATGCTGGTTTGACTGCAACGTCCTGTAAATGATATGCAACTATTAAATAAACAGTATGGATTTGTGGAAGGAAAGGGTGCAAACAATGCAATATATACAATACGAACACTATTAGAAAGATGAATAAAGATACAGAAAGACATATATTTGTGCGTCATTGATTATACCAAGGCATTTGATAAAGTAAAACATGATGAACTAATTAAAATATTGTAAGGTATCAACATTGATAAGAAAGATCTCAGAATTATTATTTTTTTAATATTTCCTTGAACAAACTAACAGCAATTAAAATGGGACATAAAGAGGGCAATTATAAACAAATAAAGATAAGAGTATGACAGTGATGTGTGTTGTCACCGGATCTCTTCTCCCTCTAAAGTGAAGTAATAATGAGAGAGATCAAAGAGAAGCCGAGAATACTAATCGGAGGTTATTATATAAACAATATACGCTATGTAGGTGACACAGTGGCGGGTAATGCAAACGATCTACAACAATTGTTGGACATTTTAGTAAGAAAGAGTGTAAAGAAATGACTCTCATTGAATATCAAGAAAACAGTAACACTAATGATAACACAGAAAAAATTGACTCCAAAATGTAAAATGGAAATAGAAGGTAAAATTCTTAACCTAAGGGACAATTTTAAATACTTTTAAAAATATTTAGGGGCACTTATAACATCAGATGATAGCTGCACAACAGAGAGTAAGAAAATAATACATCCATCACGTGCCATGCCGGTAAGCGTGGGCGGTCATAATTCGTCATTTCACTCGATCGCCAGAGTTGTGGATCAGATAGGTGTTTTTGTCTCGACCATACCACGCGGCCAAGACATCTAGATATTTACTTATCTTTCTTCCTCGTGGTCTCCTCCCCTCCATCTTGCCAGTTGCCACCAAGTTCTCCAATTTATTTCTTCTCATAACATGCCCCCAAAATTTTGACTGTCTACATCTAATTTCTCTAATCAGTTTACGATTGTCATTTGTTTCTTGTAGGACTTGGTCATTGGTTTTTTCTGTCTGTCCATGGTATTCTTTGCATTTTTCTCAGAAATCACATTTCCATAGCCATCAGATGTTTTTAAGTTTATCTGCTCTTATCCACACTTCTCATCCATACAGAAGTACTGGTTCTATGTAGCACTTCAACACTCTTTTTCTCGTTGCAATTGACATCTTTTTATTGGTTAGTATGTTTTTCACCTTGCAAATGGCTACCTTCGCCACGGCAATTCTTGTTTTAATCTCTTCAAGGCATCTCGCATCAGATGTTATGACTATTCCGAGAAAATTGTACCGAATCACCTGTTGAAGAACATTCCCATTTACTTGTATATTACATTGTGGCTCACAGACTCCCTAAACGAATTTTTTACGGCGAGTTGCGTTGTGGTAAACGTTTCCAAGACGGCCAGAGGAAACGCTTTAAAGACACTCTGAAAATCTCACTGAATGCTTTTGGAATTCATCATGACACCTGGGAGACTGCAGCCAGAGACCGAAATTCGTGGCGTGTATCATTACGCAATTGTGCAGTCACTTGTGAGGCAACCAGGACTGCAAGAGCTGTGAAGAAAAGACAAAACAGAAAAACCACTGCAGAAAATCCTCCCCCAGAAACGTCAAGCATTCTTTTTCCACATTGTCAAAGAACATTTCGAGCCAAAATAGGCCTTATCAGCCATCTTAGAACTCACGGCTCCATACTTTCAACCCCACTGGATGAAATGAATGATCATCATCATTCTTTATGGACAAACAACACATTGTAGTATTTCCCTCGTCCTATTGACGACCATAATCTGTGTCTTTTTATAATTCAATTCTAACCCTAGTTGTTCACTGTGTGCAACAACCACAACACTAAATGTGGCAGATCTTTCTCATTGTCTGCAATTAACACTGCATCATCTGAATATCTAATATTATTGAAGTTTCTTCACCCAATCATAATTCCTTTCATATCTTCTAGACTTCTGAAAATATTTTCACTGTACAGGGAAAATAAATCTGGAGACTTTAGACATCCCGGTCTCACATCTTTCTTAATCCTACTTCTTTGCATCATGTGACATCAAGCGGGAGATACCCAAATCGAAGCCACATATTTTTATTTCAAATTTCGTGCGCAAATAGCAGATAATCACTTCCGGTTTTCGTTACGAAGGAGAATTAAATTTTGTTTTCCCTTCACTATAGGTAGATAATCATTGCCGATTGTAGGTACTAAAGGGGGGGGGGGGGGGGTAATTATGGATGGTTTTCGGTACTGAAGGGAGCTCAATAGGTTCCTCGCTTAAGGGAGATAATATTGTCGATGGTAGATACTAACGCGGCGATAATTGTTGCCGGTTTTTCGTGACTAAAGGGAGCTATTTTAAGTGTTTTGTTTTTGCACGGCGTCGTCTGTGTGCACAGACGAAAGGGAAAGCGATAGGTCGGTCGGTCGCTTGATCGGTCGGACGATTGTGATCGGGCGGCTAGGGAGTCGTATCTATTTAAACACGCGACGGCCACGTCAGCACTGTGGTGCGTGTACAAAAGTCAACTCATAATTTCTTCACAACCCGGTCTGGCATTTAATGCTGTCAATTTAAGGACTTTTGCACATAACATCAGGACGTCTGCGCATTCGTGTCGTTGGCTAGTGGGTTTATGCGAAGCGTTGTCTTCAAAACACCATGTCAGCTCTGTGGTGCCGTGTGCACTATACAGATAGTGTAGAAATAGACGCCGTCTTTTGTGAGCAGTCATTATGTGAAAGCAGTGCGTGTTACAACAAATATTTTACCGGTGGTAAAAATGTGTTTCCTAGTGTTGACTTGGAGAACTGACAACGGGCTGGTCACCATTGTTCATGTGCTGACTTGGTGGTCACCTTCACCACTGATTTTATTTGCGAAACAAGATTGTGTGACAAAGAAAATAACTGTATCGTTACCAAATAGTTCTAATTTAACAGTGCTCGCTTATTACTTTTCGTGCAGAACAATTTCACCCCTGTTAAATTATTCACGATTTAAAGATAGTGCTGTGCTGGCGCGAGAATAACACTATTTAACCGTCACTCATGTTGAATTATTCACATTTTAAAGACATTGCTGTGTCATCATCAACATGGAGAATCGCACAAACTATTGTATACCAGAAAGATGTTTGTTCTTATATTGGTTTGCCTCTCTCAGTATATAATACTTTATAGAACATGAAAATAGTAAACGTTTAAGAAAAAAAAATTAAGAAAAATTTTGACAATATAAATGTACTGATGTGGCGTAACTTTCTTGCTTTGAAGTGTGTGTGTGTGTGTGTGTGTGTGTGTGTGTGTGTGTGTGTGTGTGTGTGTGTGTGTGGGGGGGGTGTATACATGTGTGTGTGTGTGTGTGTGTCACAAGGTGGTTAGGACATAAAAGAATGGCTTGATTGTGTCTAGAGGATGTCTGTGTAAATGTTGTGTTGGACGACTGATCAACAACGATAAATCAACATTGAAAACTAGGCGGCGCACATGATCTTTTAATTGGAACACAATTGATGATACACTAATCAGGAACACTTCAGCTCAGAACTATATCCACATATATTGCATCTGCACAGTTACAGCGCACTCCGAGAACACTTTAGCACGTAGTAATCTTGGCTGAGATTTCCTCCTCAGCCCGACACCGACTAACTAGCTAGTATCTTGAACATAGCCAAAACACTATCGCCGCTGACAGCCTGGCTAAGTCTCCAATCCTTAGCCTCAGAATTCCACTCACTGAAAGCACAAGGCGGAGTTCTCTCTCTAACCCCGCCACAACTAAATTACCCCTCATTTTCCCAGCCTGACCTCTTTATTCTCTGTTCCCAGACCTACCAAGAACCATCATTTAACCTCTTTAGCCCCAATCTAAATTCCTTCAACATACCCTTTCAAAGTTTCTCTGTGTCTCTTAGTTCCCAGTCACGTTTTCCTCTGTGCCTTTCGTGACTACGACCGACATTTCCATGATCTACTCTGCATTATTTCTAGGGTCCGCCATTGTTTTAGAATTCTTACCTCAACCTTTTTTTGACTTAACATCCGTCTCATTCTTCTCTGCCAAAGTTACCCTTGCTATTCTTATGAATTCTTAACTAGTACAATGACCCCAGTTATTTGTACAGCCAACGCAAGCTAGCGAGGCAGGCGTTTCGAGAATGTAACCGCATCGTGCAGCTAGGGTCTTGGTTTGAGCGGGCAAAAGAGCAAATTTGTACGACCGTTCGACAAAGTCTCGATAAGCGTCCACTCTCTCTCTCTCTCTCTCTCTCTCTCTCTCTCTCTCTCTCTCTCTCTCTCTCTCTCTCTCTCTCTCTCTCTCTCTCTCTCTCTCGATGAGTAGTGGGCCTGCAGTCAGTAAGCTGGTATAGCTTTTCAGTCAGTCCTGCCGGCGTAGCTTGGAAGCTCGCGTCGGTAGGCGTCCACTGGTTTGCATGCATCGCCTTGTACCTGGAGGGCGCGCTTTAGCGATGCTACTCTTGGCCTGCGTGTGCGTGAATAGTCCGTATGTCCGATAGATATCTGGTTGATCCTGCCAGTAGTCATAGGCTGTGTGAACTGATGAGGCTCAGCCGTAACTCAGGAGACTTGTTCGCAATTTAGACGAGCAATATCTTCTGTGGGCAGAATCTAGTTGGCCGCATGTGTGTGTGTGTGTGGTCTGTTTTGGCGGCCAGTCTGTCTATCCGACTGATATATGGTTGATCCTATCAGTGCTCATACGCTCGTCGCTACGCTTGTCTTAAAACTGAAAATTAAAGGAATTGACGGAAGGGCCGTTTGCACGAGGCTCTAGGCTACCATTTGTTGTTGGGAGCCAAATATATATAGGCATAACTGGCCTGTGGCAGCCTAACGTCCACTGCATCTGTGTCCGTCTCCAGTCGTCTTGCCATGCTCGCCACTGGAACCAGATGGACGCAGACGAGAGAGTGAGGTCGACGGAGTTACGCAACAACTTCCTCACCATAATCAAAACTAAAGCGCAAGTCATTCGTTCTTCATCAAATCAAAAGATGCAATGAATGATGGTCCTCATCATTCGTGATGGACGAACATCCAAATATATATATATATATATATATATATATATATATATATATATATATATATATATATATATATATATATATATATATATATATATATATATATATATATATATATATATAATAGTTAGAATATTAAATGTTTCGATTTAAAAAGCTGGAGAGAAAAATAAATCAATACTGGAAATTCTAAAAAATTTTAAATGTAACATATATTCTTTTTTACAATAAAAAAAAATTAATCATGATCATTCAAACTGTAATAGCAAACCATTCACAACTGTTCTTCTACATCTTATTTCACATGTTATGCCGTTGTCTTATCCGTTGTCTTATCCGCGATACATTTTTGAGACCATTGCTAAAAAAACAAACAGCTTTGTATGATATTTGTTATCATTGCGTCATTTGCATTCAGTTTTCGCAAACACAACTGCTCGTGCCTTACACTGGAAATTGTATGCTTCTAAAAGTGAAAGTATGGAGCTGTCTTCAGTGCTTGCTTCAACTATTTGTAAAACTTGACAAGATATAATCGAGAGCAATATAGTTTTGATTTATTCAGAATTAGTTGCTGAATTTCCACTTCCGTGGCCCCTGCTGGCCACTCCCTGCACTCCCGGCTCAATGTTATTACAACTCTGCACAAGTCTGACTGCACGGCTGGCACTCTGATCCACTCCTCTCCTCGCCTGATGTTCTCCAAGGGGCACACCTGTCTGATCGTATCCTCCGCCTGAGCCATCCATGATTTCCCTCTTATCAGTCTCTGACCCTTAACTACGTCCAGCGCCTCATGCAACGGGTGATCTGTGTCTGCAGCTACTCTGAGGTATGCCTTCGCTTGCATCACCTTGTGCCTACCAGCAACAGTAGGCAGACCAAGGATGTAACGCATACACACTACTGGAGTGTCTCTGGTGCATCCCAGAATAACCCGCATCGCTTCATTCTGTATGCGCTCTAATTTCACCAGCTGACTCTTTGAGACAGTAAGCAGTCCTAGTCCATAATCAATCACTGAGAGGATCAAGTGCTGGTATAGTGTGAAGAGCATTCTATGCTCTGTGTCCATTGCAGCCATAGTTTTAAGTGCATTGAGTCCATTTTGAGATCTTGTCACAACCGTCTCCACATGGTCCTTGAAGGACAGACTCCTGTCAAATGTGATTCCCAGATACTTCAGTTTGTTCTCTCTGTTGACGCTTCTACCATCTATCGTGAGGCTTGGGGTATCATCTCTCACAATCCTGTTGTCCAGAGAGCACCACAACACCCCCGCCTTTTCCGGGTTGATGACAGCACGCGGAACAGTGATCAAGAAACGAAGGCACACGATTATGATCAGGACAAGATCTGGTGAAGTGAATGGAGAGAGTCTGAAAGATAGAGATGAGATCAAGGAAGGACACAAGAAGTTCAGCATGATATGATCTTGGAGAAACGAGCTGAAGAAACGACTCAACATCCGATGAGCGACATCTAAGTTGAAGAGTCACTGGAAGGTCACATAATAGACAATACCCTAAGTACTGGCGTGAGTAATTAGTTAGCAATATTTCTGGTGAACTGTAAACATTATGGATATATGTAATAGGACAGGCGGCATGTTTGACTTTAATGGTAGTTCTATTAAGTAGGGTGGCATGAGCAGTTATGATGGAATGCGTGATGGTTGCATCGTGTTGATGGCCTGCATGTCATAAAATCATGGGATATTGCCCGAAATAAAATATGGACAAAACATTGAGGAATTCTGTCAGCGTTCTATGTGACCAGTCTTACAGTTCTGTTGTTTGATTCAGAAAACTAAAGCTAGATATAACGAGCTAAAATATTGCCACGGAGTATATAAAATGTTTGCCACGGAGTAACTACATACTATTCTTCCTTGGCAAGTTTGGCTTCAATTGTCTAGCATCCTTCTCAAACATACGAACTGGAAACTTTCTAACGTAATTGTTCAACTGTGATACATATAACACTGACAGAATGTCTTAATCTTTAGCTGATGGTTTATTTCTGGCAGCATCTCGTGAACAGATGACCTGCAGGCACAATAGTGCCATCACACAGTCCGTCATCCCTACTCACACTCCCTTACTCACCAAGCCTACAATTAATACAGACATGTCGCATGTCATCTTGCAATCATTAACAGTGTTGACAATTCGTAACAATATTCTTACCTACTATTAAATCTCATAAAACCTTCAGACTTGTCCTGATCATAACAGTGTCTTCTTTCCTTCATCGCTGGTCCCCCGTCTCTATCTCTTTTTGTTGTGACGCTTTCCATCACCAAGTCAGTTATAGTGCGTTCAATGTGTGTTGTATTATCCTATTTTCCGATTTTTGCATTCTTTGTTCTGCGACACCTGGCACATATGCCCCCCCCCCCCCCCCCCCGTCAATTTAAAATGTTGCAAACATTTTACCTATAAACTCAGTCTTCCAGTCTGTGACATGAGTCGCAGTAGTCGAAGATAACTGTCATTTTGGTCTATGGTCGCACATCTCCGTCTACACTGTCTACTAAAGGTCGCACATATCCGTCTACATTGTTCACTAAAGGTCGCACATAACTGTCCGTGTCTCTGCAATAAAGCGTATCCCTTATCCTTACAACCTATTCCATTGTGATTAGTTGAATTGTTATGAACATCATCACCAAAAAAAAATTTTTTTATAAATAGGACACATCTCACATCTATCCCCGTAGACAATGTGTGGCTCCAAACTCCTTTTTATCTCAGAGAATTGAAGTCCAGCATCACTAAGTCCCAATGTCTCCCCGGACATCCTTAGTAGCTCCTTAAATGTGTGTGTTCATCACATCCAGCCTCCACTGACATCATTGTTAAGTGAATCGCTCTTGCCTTCCATGTGCATAATCATAGTCGACCTTCCCACAATCCAATGTGCGTATGACATGACTGCAGTTGACATAACTTCTGTGCTTCGATTTCGACTGTTTCGTGTAACTCTTCATGTGGAGTTTTCATATGTGTATATTTTTGTCGGCACTTTCTTATGTTGTTACTTATGAGTATAGCTGCAATATTTAATCCTACTCTATCACATAATAACAGCAATATTAAATTAATTACCTAGATAGCTAATATTCCTTTCATTCCCATTCATCATGTTCATGAAAATAAATGCATCTTAAAGTTATGCATAATAACCCATGCAATAATACAATTGAAATGAAATCACCGAACAATCAAAATTAATCCAATTTCCTCATAAAATTAAATCAGTAGTAACCTTTGCTTCATGTGCCCTACCTATTTGGTTTACTAAACCTGTGGAATTTGTGTGAAAGTGTACATAATATATGTAATTTCATGACAAAATAACAATAATACAGCATGTGATAACTGAATCATGCATTTAACAAAATAATGACAAATCTTGTTCTTTTCTATTGTTTTATCATGTCTTTTTTTTTTTTTTTCAATAATTCAATAATTTTTTTTTCATTGTCCTGAATTTATTTTTTTTTTTTTTTCAGGAATTCATCTTTTTTTTCATATTCCTGAATTATTTTTTTTTCAGGAATTCATCTTTTTTTCAATTTTCATGAATTTCATTTTTAACAGCAATAAAATATCATTAATATATCTTAATAATTAATCTACTTATCGGGTATATGACGATTTCGTTCGTAGATAACTTGCAACGTTGGATTACATTTCGTCTGCTCGACATGCCTCAGATCTTATTTTGCTGACAATATACGTAGTTACAACCATTCTCTCCATACCGATACTGCCGTATTCTAACTATCTGTAACAATGATGTGTATCTGGACAAATCAATAATGACATAGTTATAACATAGTTATTAACAAATGTTTGCCAAGAAGTGAGACCACCTCTGCTATGTAACATACTGTCCTTCATTGGCAATATTTTAGCTCGTTATATCTAGCTTTAGTTTTCTGAATCAAACAACAGAACTGTAAGACTGGTCACATAGAACGCTGACAGAATTCCTCGAATGTTTTTGTCCATATTTTATTTCGGGCAATATCCCATGATTTTATGACATGCAGGCCATCAACACGATGCAACCATCACGCAGTTCCATCATAACTGCTCATGCCACCCTACTTAATAGAACTACCATTAAAGTCAAACATGTCGCCTGTCCTATTACATATATCCATAATGTTTACAGTTCACCAGAAATATTGCTAACTAATTACTCACGCCAGTACTTAGGGTATTGTCTATTATGTGACCTTCCAGTGACTCTTCAACTTAGATGTCGCTCATCGGATTGTTGAGTCGTTTCTTCAGCTCGCTTATCCAAGATCATATCATGCTGAACTTCTTGTGTCCTTCCTTGATCTCATCTCTATCTTTCAGACTCTCTCCATTCACTTCACCAGATCTTGTCCTGATCATAATCGTTTGCCTTCGTTTCTTGATCGCTGTTCCGCGTCTGTTTATCTGTCGCTTCGCTCACTGACGTCCTCGTCACCAAGTCAGCTTTTGTGCGTTCAATGTGCTGTATTCTTATTTCCCGACTATTGCATTCTGCGACACATGGCACATATGCCCCCTCGTCAAATTAAAAATTATTCAGACATTTTGGTAATAACCCCGTGTGCTTTACATCGGAACTTTGCGCTTTTAAAAATGAAAAGTATGGAGCTGTCGTTAGTGCTTGCTTGAAAGATTTGTAAAACATTGACAATACACAGATTGTCTCCTTATATCTGTACAATTTTCGACTTTCAGTGGTCTTTTCTAAGCACTTATTGTTGTTCTGACAGTCCACGGCATTCACAACACATGTTCCCGACACCACATTTTGTCCTAGGATATACTATTATGTTGATGTGGCAAGTATCGCTATGTGATGTGATACACACACACGCACACACACACATAAACATATACTATATATATATATATATATATATATATATATATATATATATATATATATATATATATATATATATATATATATATATATATATATATAGAGAGAGAGAGAGAGAGAGAGAGAGAGAGAGTAGATCATGGAAATTATATATATACACACACACACACACACACACACACACACACACACACACAAGTATATGCCCCATTCAAGTATATGCCACAACAAGTGAATGCAGTGAAGAAAGTATAGAGGAATTTTATAATGACATGGAGTCTGCTTTGAAGAACTGTAAAAAATCAGACATAAATATCATAATGGGTGATTTCAACGCAAAAATAGGAAAGCAAAGCGATGGATGCAGTGTAGGCAACCATGGTTTGGGAGAGAGAAATAAAAGAGGATACATACTTGTAGAATGGGCAAAAGAACAAGAAATGGTTGTAGGAAACACCGGTTTAAACAGCATCCTAGAAGATTATGGACATGGAGGAGTCCAGACAGCAGGATTAAAAAACCAGATAGATTACATCCTGATTAGCAACAGGTTTCGAAATGCGTTAACTGTCGTAAAAACAGTTCCAAATGCAGAATGTTACAGTGATCACAGATTAATTACAGGCACGTTGAGGGTAAAGTTAAAGAAAGTCAAGCATACAGCAGGAAACCCTAAATATGACTTGTGCAAATTGAAAACTGACAAAGAAATACAAGATAATTTTAACATAGAAGTAAAGAACAAATTTGATTTATTGTCTGATCTAGAGATCCTATTTCAAGATGTAGATGATCAATGGGAAATGCTGAAGAATTCAATCAGTTGTGCAGCAGAAAAAAATTATTCTAAAAGTAAAGAAAGTGGGCCGTAAGACACAGCAGGCTGCCTAAAGACAAAAGATGGAAGAGTCATAACAGAAAAAGATCAGATCTTACATGTATGGTCAGATTACGTGAAAAACTTTATGACGATAACAGAGACGAACAGTATGATGTTCAAAATAATAAAGAAGGACCAGCAATTTTGAAGATGGAGGTTCAGAATGCTCTTAACCATATGAAATCTGGCACGAGCCCCGGTTCAGACAGCGTCACGACAGAAATGATTAACGCTTTAGAAGAATATGGAATAGATAAAGTTACCAGTCTGCTTAATACAAAATATGATACTGGAAATATACCTCAGGAGTTATGTAATTCTGTATTTATTACAATCCCAAAGAAATCAGGAGCCTTGGAATGTGATCAACATCGAACAATTAGTATAATGAGTCACATCACGAAGATTTTGCTAAGAATTATCATGCAAAGAGTTAGGAGGAAAATACAACCTGAAATAGGAGAAGAACAACGTGGGTTTGTAGAAGGCAAGGGTACAGTAAATGCTGTTTATATACTGAGAACCATAATCAACGTTCTATAGAAGTAAACAAAGATCTACACCTTTGCTTTATTGACTACACAAAGGCTTTCGATAAAGTGAGACATGTCAACATGATAAGGGTGCTTGAAGATCTACAAATTGATGGAAAAGTTCTTAGACTTGTAAAAAACAAGTTAGTGCTTGCTTGAAAGATTTGTAAAACATTGACAATACACGGATTGTCTCCTTATATCTGTACAATTTTCAGAAATATTGAAGATATGGAAGGAACAACATTGGGGGACAATGCATTAGATATGCAGATGATACAGTCTTGATTGCAGACAATGAGCAGGATCTGCAAAATTTAGTAGATGCGGTTGTTACACACAGTGAGCAACTAGGGTTAGAATTAAATTGTAAAAAGACACAGATTATGGTCGTCACTAGGAAGAACGAAATACCACAATGTAATATACAAGTAAATGGGAATATTCTTCAACAAGTGAATAGGTACAATTATCTCGGAACAGTAATAACATCTGATGGGAGATGCCTTGAAGAGATTAGAATAAGAATCGCCATGGCAAAAGTAGCCTTTAGCAAGATGAAAAACATACTGACCAATAAAAAGATGTCAATTGAAACGAGAAACAGAGTGTTGAGATGCTACATAGAACCTGTACTTTTATATGGATGTGAAGCTTGGACAATGAGCAGTCAGGCTGAAAAACATCTGATGGCCGTAGAAATGTCATTTCTGAGGAAAATGCAAAGAATACCATGGACAGCCAGAAAGACCAACGAACAAGTCCTTCAAGAAACAAATGAAGATCGTAAACTGATTAGAGACATTAGACGTAGACATTCACAATTATTTTTTGGGCATGTTATGAGAAGAAATAATTTGGAGAACTTGGTGACAACTGGTAAGATCGAGGGGAACAGACCAAGGGGAAGAACTAGAAGCAAGTACCTGGATGGCTTGGCCTTGTGGCATGGTCGAGACAGAAACACGGAGCTGATCCACGACTCTAGTGATCGAGTGATCATGACCGCCCACGCTTACCGGCATGGCACATGATGGATGGATATGGCACTCTTCCGAACAACGGTCCCAAGTTACTTAGTGTAAAAAGTATCCCTTACAGGGCCCCATTAGTTGATGTTGTCGATCAATTCCGGTTCAGTGTGTCGTGGACCGCGAGGCCGATGGGTGGATGCAATAAATGTTTCCTGGGCCCGGAGGGCCTCACTGCCGTCGGAGTGTATATCTGTATCTTGTATGTACGTATTTATACACATAACTGATAGGCATACACTCCGACGACCGTCTGGGTCCTCTAGGCCCAGGAAACATTTATTGCATCCATCGATCGGTCTAGCAGTCCATCATCACGCACTCAATAACTGTACATAATAAATAACGGTACCAAATTATTTATTGTACAGTACGTATTTCCACATATAACTGTCAAATATTATTGGTACGTAATTCGATTTTCTCAGTTCTATATTTTTGTTCGTAGTGCTTAATATTTTTATTATATCACCTAATGAGGCCCCGTAAGGGATGCTTTTTACACTAAATAATTTGGGACCGTTATTCGTACATACATATACATGTGAGATAGTGTTGGTAAGTTTGTTAGAATTCGGAAGTAAAGGACGTTGACCAGAGTATTAGTTGTTTTTAGGGGAAAGTTCAAAACCTGGGATGATATTTACCTCCATAACCTCCACGTTATCTTTCGTTGTCAACTATTTTGTTTTCGGGTCGAGAGCTGCCAAATGTAATATATACTTGGGCTCGAAGCTGTCACAAAACAACAGATGCTGGAGAGTTTATAGGTACAATCGAGGTCAGAACTAACTGGGGCTGTCAAGGAACAAAAGCAGGTACCGTAGGTGGCATATTTACGGCAGTGGGAACACGCATGAACTAAGACCATGACTTCGACCATTGATTGAGAAGTGGGGGAGGGGGGGGGGCTGGATAAACATAAACATGTAAGTAGGTATGCAGATTGATTGACTGATTGATTGATTTAGGAACCGACATCACAGAATTCGGGGCATTCCCATAAGCGCTCTGTCCCCATCCTCAGCAGCCAGCGAAGAGTTCCAACACTAATAGTACCAGTAGCAATCTGATTATATGTCCGTCTCCCCTTTCCTCTGAGTGTCGATCGTCAGCCAGATCCTCTCGTCACCCCTCGCCGTCGCATTCTTGCCAGACCATTGTGATCCATTTGCTTCTCCGAGGTGTACACGTGCTTCCACAAGGCCGCAACCATGTCTGCCTTATCATGCATTAATACTCCACCAAGTTTTGCAGAGTCAGCCAATCTGTCCGCGTGTTTATTCCCCAGCACACCAGCATGCCTCGGAGAAAAGATCAAGACGATGCTTGTTTCCCGTGAGTTCTGAAGCGGAAACATGCACGAAGCTTGCCTGTTCTCAGCCTACTCAGCATGCTTTCTGAGTTAGTTACAATCACGATGTGTGTGTGTATTTAGAATTTTCTATACTATGGAAAGCTGCGCTGACCGCCTCCACCTCCATTCTTAAGCTAAATGTTGCTAAAAAAAAAACCAAGGCCTGCCTCTCAACACCGAACCATCTGTGTATATATTCACATCACCCGGGCGAGCATTATCCTGAATTAGTTGCTGGATTTCCACTTCCGTGGCCCCTGCTGGTAACTCTCTGCACTCCCGGCTCAATGTGATTATAACTCTTCACATGTCTGACTGCTCCGCTGGCACTCTGACCCACTCCTCTCCTCGCCTAATGTTCTCCAAGGTGCACACCTGTCTGATCGTATCCTCCGCCTGAGCCATCCATGATTTCCCTCTTATCAGTCGCTGATCTTAACTACGTCCAGCGCCTCATGAAACGGGTGATCTGTCTCAGCAAATACTCTGAGGTATGCCTTCGCCTGCATCACCTTGAGCCTACCAGCAACAGTCGGCAAACCAAGGATGTAACGCACACACACTACTGGGGTGTATCTGGTGCATCCCAGAATTACCCACATAGCTTCGTTATGTATGCGCTCTAATTTCATCAACTGACTCTTTGAGACAGTGAGCAGTCCTAGACCATAATCAATCACTGAGAGGATCAAGTGCTGGTATAGTGTGAAAAGTATAAAGGTATGCAGATTAGCTAGGCTACGTGCGGTGAATTGATTGGAGAGTACTCCGCGAGGCGCATGTCAAAAATCCCAATAAGTGTTTAGAGAGTTAAGAATATAAGTAATAGAGCTAAGACAGAGTCTAGTAGGAGGACACCAGACAGGAGAGACACCAGCGCTATAAATAGCTTCACAACGGGACACACTTGTGTCAACCAAGGGAGCATCGAGTACAAGTGAGCGAGGGATTTCCCCAAGACATTGGGAAACTCGCCTCTACGAGTAACCGTGGAGTACCAGGTTACTCGAGTTAACTGGCCAGCGTGCTGGGACACTATGCACGCAAGACTCGCCAGCGCACGGAGGATACAGCGTCCGTGTTTGAACACGCAATTAGTAAGCGTGAGGACAGACCAGGACTGAGACGACTAGAGAGTAGACGTGTTCCTTACGAATGCTATAAGTTTCTAGACAATAGTGATTGTTAGGCTTTAGATTTCATTCAGTGATTAATAGTATCATTATCACCACTTCATTGCATCTATGTAACGTACCATGTTGTTTATTGTCAATGAAGTATTCCGCTCGCAGAGCTTGTTTATGATCAGCTCTAAATAAATTGCATTCCTTTTGCAAATGACACGAGTTATTATTTCGTATGGTGCAAAAGTAGGGGAGTCCTGAAAGACCTGTCGCAAGCAAGTTGCTGACAGGCAGGACCCCAATTGGTGTCAGAAGTCCCTGAACCAACGTCAACAGGCAATTGGTGTCAGAAGTCCCTGAACCAACATCAACAGACACCATTCGACATTATTTCTGTGTTAAAATAGCTAAAACTAATGTAAATTATTTTGCATACAATGGCAGAAATAATTTTGTTTTGTGAATAACGTGAGTAATTAACACCATTACTACGTGATAATTAATATCATACCGTTGTGGAGCTTGAACCACAATGAAGGAAATTTAAGTACAAGTGTGTTATTCTACGGAAATTTAGGAAAGTGTGTTTTTCTACTGAAAGTAATAAAAATGTATACAAATATCAATTTAAATTATCAAGCAAACCATCGTGTACATTTCATTTTGTGTGATACAGCCATTAATGTCACCATAGATAGTTGTGCAAAATAAGTTCTATTTGTACAAAGTAAATATATTAGCTACTGAACGGAAGCCTTAGAACGTAGTTATACCAAGCAAGATAGAAAGTGAAGACAAGACGACAGTGACTGTCATATGACGAAGCATCTTACGAATCATGACAATCATTCAGACTATCATAACATTCATTCATTAACATCATTGATCATTATCTAAATCACATTTTTCATTCATCAAGCCGCATGAAATATAAACATGTATTTACATCATATGCATGTTTCTAAAGTATTGATGCTCTATTAAACAGAAGCATCCGTTGCTGTTCTCAAGTCGATCATTTTGTGTGTCCGGAAGAAAGCGGTGGAACATCCCAAGAGCCGTATTTTCCAAAGAATTAGATGAGTATATTTTCAAAATATTTTGGTATTCACTATGTTAATCATGCATCTTTTTTTCCCAGTGAAATTGTAAATTACTAACACATAACTACAAACCATTGTGTAAAATTACTGTGATATCATTATTAACTAACATAAAGCCACAAAATGGCATCATTAAACTGATTGTATCCAGGCGGGCAAGAAATGGGCCACACTGGAGACAAATTAGAGAAATGGGTAGACCAAAAATACAAAGAAGAATTAGCTCGACAGAAGGAAGAAACAGAAAGAAAAACTGCTCTACAGAGAGAAGAAACAGAGAGAAAGCTGCTCTAGAGAGAGACGAAAGAGCATTAGAAAGGCAGCATCAAAAAGAGCTGAAAGAAGTAGAGGAAGCCACCAAACAAAAGATGAAAGAAGTAGAGGAAGCCACCAAACAGAAGCAGATACAGGTAGATTCAGAAACTAAATTAAAGATGAAGGAAATGGAGGTAGACTCAAACATACAGATAGCCTCTAGCAAACAAAAGAGCCAAGAAGAACAGAATAAGTTTAGTAAATATAAAGGCCTTGATCAAACCATATAGCGTAGGGGATTCCATATCAGCATGGACTGAGAATATAGAGTATCAACTTAAGACTCAGAAAATACCCTTGGAGGACTGGGCAATGATCTACATGAGAAATCTCAGTGGGGAGCCATTAAAGGTAATAGAATCAATACCTACAGAACTAAGGAACAATTATCAGTACATTCACGATAGGATCATGCAACACTTTCTTCTAGATGCCACTGGGTACCAAATTCAGTTTTCCCAAATAAAGCCAAAGGCAACTGAAACCTTCTTAGATTACATCTCTAACGTGCAAAGCACATTTAATAAATGGACTAGGGCGGCGAAAGTGGGCAAAAACTTTGATAAATTACAAGATCTTATGGTAATGGACAAGGTGATATCTACCGTCCCTACCCCTTTTGCGAAGTTTCTACAACAATCAGATATTGAATCCATTGAGCAACTAGAAAAGCGGGGGTCGGCATATTTTTCTTCTAATCGTGACATATTTAAGTCCACAACACATGATACAGAGATCACTGCTTTTGCAAAGAATGTACCTAGTAGATCTTACAATCAGAAAGAGTATCATAAGAAAGACAAACCGTACCAGAAGCCACCTCGATGTGGATATTGTAGTTTGTTTCATCCTAGCTACTCTATGTGCGATAAGAACCCAGCATATCCCTCACACTTAGAAACAGTGTTAAAGAAGCAAGAAAGTAGAAGAACTTCATTTAAACGTGCTGTTAAATGTTACTTTTGTTCCAGCTATGGCCACTATAGTAATAAATGTCTTGGTAGGCAACGAATGAAGGCAAATAATGCTGCACTCATCGATACGTCATCAGACGATGATAGTGAAATTGACTCGGAACTTGTAAATGTGTTACCAGCGAGTGAATGTGAAAGTGTGGCAGTAGTTACTGACATATTAGACTTTAAGAAATGTGACACATGTCACCAGTTTCATGCGGATGGTAAATTGAAATGTGGGCACGTCATACCATCCTCCAATGAAGATGCTAACGCAGCTAGTGCCTCCAGAGGTAAACTGAAGTTCTACGATGCACTGGTCAATGATCAACCATGCCATTGTTTACTCGATAGCGGCAGCACTTTACTTGGTTTAAGAAAAGAACTGGTCAGACCAGAAGATTACACGGGTGAATTTGTCAAATGCCGTACTTTCTCTGGAACCATTGAGAAATACCCACTGGCAAAAGCGCATATTAATACCCCGTTCCTTACCGGCACATTTACTTGCGCAATCCTGCAAGATCCCTGTACGGATCTGATTTTAGGCTGTCTAGATTCATTGAAACAATGTACAGACGACGACATAATAGCCTGGAAACATACAAACATGGCTAATGCTGTAACAAGGTCAGATACGCAAACACACTATACTGACTTACAAAATGAGATGTTACAGCTGTTAACACCCAGCGGTGCCGATACCAACACTACTCGACAGAAATTTATCGAGGCACAAAGCACCGACCAAACTATCGCACCTTATTTTAAATTGTTAGGTGAGCGAGCGAAAGTGACTAAAAATGCATCTTGGTATTTTAGAAAACACAACGGAATTCTCATGCGTTATTACACAAATAATAACCATGAAATTCAGCAAACGGTGTTACCTGTAACATACCGACAAAATGTGCTAAAGATCGCACATGAGTCACCGTTTGCTGGACATTTGGCCTATGACAAAACCAGAGCCAGAATTTTGTCACACTTCTACTGGCCTAAATTCTGTACTGATATAAAATTTTTCTGTCGTTCATGTACTATTTGTCAACATCTTGTACGAAAGGGAAAGCATGTGACGGCCGAAGTTCAACGGTCATTATTAGCATCTAGACCATTTGAGTGTGTAGCGGTCGATATTGTTGGACCCCTAAATCAGGTGTCAAGCAAAGGAAACCGATTCATACTTACTCTCGTGGATCTATGCACCAGGTGGATCGAAGCTATTCCACTAAAATACATCACCTCCAAAGATGTGGCAAATGTATTTTTGCACCTATTTTGTCGTTTTGGCTTCCCACGAACTATTCTATCGGATCGGGGAACGCAGTTTATTTCGGCTGCTACGCAAGCCTTAACAAAATTGTTAGGAATAGAGCAGCATTTCTGTACCCCGTACCACCCAATGAGCAACGGGATCATAGAAAAAATTAACGGGGATCTCAAACACATGCTGGCTAAAGTAACAGCAGAAAACCCATCTGATTGGGACACACTATTGCCAGCAGTGCTATTTGCCCATAGAGAAATTCCGCACTCGAGTACGGGTTTCTCACCTTTTGAATTAGTGTATGGGGCGAACCCTCGAGGACCCCTAACAATTTACCATCAGCTAATTACTAGCTTACCAGAAAATCCAACAGCAGTAACACCGTATGAGATGGTAACAGAGACACGCGATAGAATAATGAAAGCGTGTGTAATAGCCAAAACATCTTTGGAGACGAAAGGACAGATGTACCGCGACTATGAAAATAAAGGTGCTAAAACTATACACCTTGAACCGAATCAGAAGGTTCTGCTTTTACTACCGGATAAACGTAATTTGTTACTAACATCGTGGCAAGGGCCATTCAACGTTGAACGTAAAATATCAGATGTCGATTATGAAATATCGATAAAGGGAAAATTAAAGATATTTCATATCAACATGCTGAAACCATACTTCTCACGACAAGAACTACAGACAGACGAACAAGATGCACCCACACCAAGTAATCGGACGACAGACATACACAACACAACTACACCAGGTAGGGCGACGCATGACAGCGACATCGCAAACACACTTAGCCAGGTAACAGCACACGCAGCTAGTACAACAACAGTACTGAACGAGACAGATGACGACGAAATAGAATTACCAGTCCCTACTGTAGACACGACTGGGACCATCGACAGCATAAAGATAGAAACCAAACTTACAGACGAGCAACGACGACAGATGATAGAATTAGTGACGGAGTACAGAGACATTTTCTCCGACATCCCAGGAAAGACAGACAGAATAGAACACTCCATTATTCTGACTGACAACACCCCAATCAAGTGTCGACCTTATTCCATCCCTCTAAATTATAGGGCTAATCTCGACAAAGAACTACTATCTCTTGAGTCGAGTGGAATAATTCAGAAATCTCAGTCAGAATATTCTTTCCCTATCGTCCTTGTCGCCAAAAAGGACTCAACTATTCGACTCTGCGTCGATTATCGCCGTTTAAACAAAATAACCAAAATTGATGCTGAACCAATCCCAGCATGCGAGGATTTGATCCTTGATATGTCTACATCTCGCATATTTAGCAAACTCGATCTCACGAAAGGTTATTGGCAAGTCCCGATGCAATAAAATTCAATTCCTTTAACAGCTTTCTCCACTCCTTTAGGTCTCTATGAGTGGCGATTTCTTCCTTTTGGCCTTCGTAATGCTCCAGCGACTTTCGTCCGTCTAACTAGGGATCTTCTCCACGGGGATGACCAATACTTCTACATACATTGATGACATATGTATTCATACTGTAGACTGGACATCACACCTACAGAAACTACGACATGTCTTCGACAGGTTGCGAGTATTCGGGCTTACAGTCAAGCCTATTAAAGTAGAGTTGGGCATGGACAGATTGACTTCCTAGGGCATACCATCTGCAGAGGGCCAACTCAGAACAGATGAAAGAATCGTGACCAAGATTCTAAATTTGACTATGCCAACGACCAAGAAACAGGTCCGAAGTCTACTTGGTCTTGTGAATTATTATAGTAAATTTATTCCCAATCTGGCGGAAATCACCAGTGTTTTTTCTAACATTTTGAAAGCTTCGGCTAAATTAAATGTGCAAGATGCAGGATTAATTAGTGCTCTATCAAAATTGAAACATTTATTCAGCGTTCCACCTATCCTGCGTTTGCCTAACCAAAATCTTACCTATTTTTTACGTACAGACGCAAGTGCTATCTCCATATCTGGGGTACTAGGACAGTTCTACGAAGGGAAGTTCCACCCAGTAATGTACGTAAGTCGTAAGATCAGCCCAGCTGAATCGAGATACTCAGCATCAGAATTGGAGGGCCTCAGCTTAATCTATTGTGTTAGAAAACTTCATAGGTTTTTGGCAGGAGCACAGTTTGTGATCGAAACCGACAATTCTCCGTTGTCTGTTATGCAGTCTGGCATTCCCCACAACAACTAGGGTCTACAGATGGGCTTTGATTACTGCAGAACTATGCATTTACCATCCAGCATTTAAAGGGGAGATTGAACTCTTTGGCAGACACCTTGAGTCGACCGTCAACCATTGAAATACCTGATATTACAGGAAGAGATCGACCACAGATCACCAGAAACAGTGACACTGTAATTGCTAATTAGATCAGTGCCGTATGTGGTGAATAAGTTACACTGTAAGTGCGTTATCATCGCCAAACATGTAAACTGTGTAAGAGGAACAGTGCCATTATGAGTGAAACGAACAGACGCATAAGTAATATGTCTGCAGCGCTAACACATATATAAGCCATATTAACATTGAAGTGTTAGCTGTGAACCTACATAATTGGTAGGGAACTATATTTATACACTATCCAAGAAGGAGAGCATATAAGACTTTGGCTAAATGAACTATGATATGAGAATAGTCTACAAAGAACAGGGCTCCATCTTCACACCTGAAAGGACGACATCAGTTAGTGTAATTAGATATAGAAATGTAACTGTGATATGTATATAATATTGTTTTATGAACAGTACACATAACTTCATTTTTCTATGAATAATTGAATTGCAAAATGTTCAAGTGCATATATAACTTTATTTATGTCATGTGATAGTTAGAAATCACCATCATTTAGTTAATAACCCATTTAATGTAACACCAATAATAGAAATACAATTGTTAGATAGTACTTTACCTTATCACCGCATAATCATAATCATTTACAAAGTCATTTATTTAAAATATCATTTCTAAACTAACCCAACCATTTAGGAATTAACATCATTTCATTTACCAATAACACTTTAAGGTAACTAACCCAATTTGCTTAAATGTAATTAATTAGTTAGATTATTTCCCTTAGGATAATTTAGAACAGCACACCAAATTACAGTAGTTAGTATTACAGGATCGGTAACAAACCATCCTCACAAACTTGTATATTTTGTATAGGCATGACACGTGCAAACAAACCGCACAGTCATTTGGCGTGAATACTTGTATAATTCAGCCAATCATTTATTGTAAATATGTAATGTTCATTTATTTGATGCTATGAACCATATTTTAATGACGATTGAATGTTTTAGCAAAGCGAGGGTATTAAATTGGATAAAAGATGTGTAAATGAGAGGAGAGAATGTATACAATACTAAACATTGAAAGAAAGAGAGAGAGAGAAAAGGTAGCGGCAAATTTTTGTTCACCGCTTAAAACGTCTTGTTGTGACTTGTCTGTGTCAATCTTTTTTTTTTTTAAACTTTTTATTGAGTGGTAAGAAACATTTGCATTTGTATTGTTCGTGTTATTACAGAGCGTTGCATGTGGAAGTGTAGGTGGCATATGCGCAAATTTTTACAACATTTATTTCAACATTTTTACATTTGAAATGAAGGGTAACGGAAAACGAGTACAAACAACAACAAGACGGTAGTATACCATTATTTTCTTTCTGCCACCCTTTCACCTGTCAGCTCCAACCCCACCAATACCAGCATCACCACTTGGTAATGAGGAAAAGGGCAGTAAAAACTTGTTAAAACCGACCGGTGAAGGCAGCAGCAGCATCAAAACGAACAGTATCGAAAAGGTGGGGGGGGGGGGGGGGGGGGTTGTCAAGGAGTTTCCTAGTTTACAATGCAGGAGGGGTAGTTGTTGCATTTGTATTGTTTGTGTTGTTACATGCGTACTGTGTGTTCAGTATTTGTGTGCGTGTTTTTACAGAGCGTTGCATGTGGGCGTGTAGGTGACATATGCGCAAAAATTACAAATATTTTATACATTTAAACATTTCTCCATTGACATTGTTGTAAGGAAATATTTTAAATCAAAAGCGTGATGGTAGCGGGCTGTTAATTATTTCCCCTGCCGCCCCGCTCTCCTGTCAGCTCCAAAAACTCCTACCAAGTACCATCACCCTCGGTGATGATAAACATGGCGGTGCAGAACTGAAACAAAACGGTGAGCGCGGCAGCAGTAATAACAATCACAGTATCAAAAGGTGGGAAAGGGGGATGTGATATTAATAATGATTACAATGATAATAATGCAAATAACATCCAAATACATGAATAATATTATAATGACAAGGAATAAAACTGCTAAGGGTGATAAAATTAAAGGCAATGATAATAACAGCAATGATAATAATGCTAGTTAAACATGTGATTTCATGTGTTAAAATGATTTTCTTAGGTATGGTGTTTACATGAAATACATCTTATAATAATAATTACTAGGAATAAACACTACTAAGGGTGATAACAGCAATGCTAATAATCACAATGATAAAATTTGTTATGATAATGATCACATTTTCCAAACATGTGATTCCATTTGCTAAAATGATTTTCTTAGAAATTGTGTTAAATTATGGCAGGTACATACAATAACAATTTCATCCTGCACCCTTTAATAATATAGTAGGTGTAAAAAGGATTTGGTTATCTTTTTTTCTCCTTGCTTATTTTTTTTTTTTTTTACATATTCTTGCTACATGCAATTTTCAATAATAGTAGCAGTAAGTAAAAGGAGTTGGTTATCTTTTTCTCCTTGCTTATTTTTTGGTCTTATTTGTAAGGGTTCATTCATTTTTTCCCTTCCTTTTATTTATTTTTTTTTTTTAAAACTTATTGTAAAAAGTAAAACAAGCATCAGTATTTGCACAAAATTTTCCAATCTTTACATTTGTGTTTCCCTTGCCACCCTCTCACCAATTTGGTTCCACTCCACCAATGCCCTACCACTCCTCTCTGGGCAATGATGGTAAAGGCAGGATAGATATTTGAACCAAACCGGTGTGGGTATCAGCAAAGGCAGCAACAAACCATGAGCAAGGGGATGGGGGGCACATGGGAAAGGGATTTTGTTTATTACTAATGATGACAATAATAATAATGACAAGAAGAGACATACTGAGGGTAATAATAGCCAATATAAAAAACTAGCAATGGTAATAATGGTTATGAAAATGATAAACTTTTTGCAAATTGTGGTTTCCATTTGCTAGGATGATTTCTCTTTGGAATGGTGTTAACATAGCATAGCAGTGTACATACACAAGCCAAATATAGTTTTTAATAATAGTTGTAGTACAGGGAGTTGGGTTTTTTTTCCCCCTCATTCCCTCAATCATTTGTATTTGCACAAATTTATTTCAGTATTATTGATTTGGTAAACATATGTGATTTTGTATTTATTCCTTCAACACTCCCTCACATGATTCAAAAGGGGTGACAAGGAGAAAGGGAAATCTTTACATTTTTGTTTACTTTGCCACACTCCCACTAATCGCTTTCACTCCAATGCCCCTCCGACCACCCTTAATGATGGTACAGGCAGGGACAAATGTTTGAACTGACCAGTGGGGGTGGTAGCAAAGGCAACAAAACCATAAGCAAAAGGGGCACTAGGGGAGATGAAGTTGTAAATTAATAAAGATGATAATAAGGATAATAAGGTAAATACTGAATACAAGGAAAGGGGGAAGTCTTTACATTATTTTCTCACTCGCTACGCTCTCCTCAACTGGTTTCACCCCACCCAAGCCTCATGCTAGGGGAGATGAAGTTGTAAAATAATAATGATGATATCACTAATACTTATAACATTAATGATACTAAGGATACTAAGGTAAATACTGAATACAAAGAAAAGGGTAATGATGGTACAGGCAGGACAAATGTTTGAACCAACCAGTTGGGGTAGCAGCAAGGGTAGCAAACCTAAAAGCAAACGGGGGGCGCAGGGGAGATGAAGTTTGTAAAATAAATAGTGATGATATCCATAATACTTATAAAATCAATGCTACTAAGGATGATAAGGTAAGTATTGACTACAAGGATAGGGGAAAGTCTTTACATGTTGTTTCCTCGCTACTCTCTCACCAATTGGTTTCACTGCCCCAATGTTCCTATGACCACTGTAATGATGGTACAGGCAGGGCAAATGTTTGAAACAAAATAGTGGGGGTAGTAGCAAAAGCAACAAAACCTTAAACAAAAAAAAGGGGGGGGGGGGCCATGGGGGATGAAGTTGTAAATTAATTACGGTGATTTCATCTTCGATAATCTATCATAATCGAGGATAAAAGGGGTTGGGTAATGATAGTAAAAAATCAAAGTGATAATGATAGTGATACATAGATCCTACTACTAATAGTAATAAATACTCACCATAATCCTAATACTACATAATACTCTACTAAACTGACAACATACTAATGATAACATCATATACTCGTACTATATAGATATGTGCTTTCAACCTTTACTAAAATGATAATCTGTAGGTTGTGTGTAGTTTAGCACAACGAATATTCAGTTGTATCAGCACATCATATATTGTACTTGTGAAAGGGAGGAGTTAGTATTTTATCTTTTCTCTTTTCCCTTTTTCCGCTTATCTAATATAAGGGTGATTTACATATGGCGACTTTTACATTGGTCTTGTTGTCGACATATGAGATCTTTTTAAAGGTCGTTCACTCCCTGATTTCTTCTCTCTCTCTCATCACGCAACTGATATACCACAATCACGACAAAAATTTTCACGACTGAGTTGAGTGTATACCACTTATATACCACTCTGGAAAGAGTTGTGATGATTTTGTGCGTCGACGATAAATGAGATTCATGTGTGTTACATGTGCGGAATGTTTTGTATCTCGGCTGAGTTTCTACCTCGTCCATATGAGCTGTCTATAGCGTACGAAAGAGAGCTGTGCAGTACAGTTTTGTATGTGTCGCTCTTTTGCCTGTATTTGGTACTAATAGAGAAAAATTGCTTTAGATCTGTCCAGTTATTGTTGCACTGTGTGTGTCTTGTATGAGGTGTTGCGCAGTGTTTCGCGCGTATGTCGCTAGTGATTGTTGGACATGTCTAATAAATGTTGTTCCTCTGTCTACTGTATTGTGTTATTTCTCATAGCTACTGAATCACTGTGTGATATTTGTTTGTATTTGTATGCTTCTGTCTTGGTGGTCGGTGTCATATTGTACATAAACAAACAGTCTATATGATTGATCTCTCTAAATAACTTTTTGGTGTTTATGTGTTTGTTGTGTATCAGATTTGAAAGGTTGGCATGTGTACAATCAGACAATGAAAGTATTTGTGTCCGTACTATTTACATCCTAAGTTTGAGTGTGGATGGTAGTCTGCTCTCTAACTTAAAATCGACAACATAAATGTTTGATATATGTTTGTGATGTTGTTTTGCTGATTGACTGTTGCATGTACCTTGTATTGTCCTTTATGCTTTCTGGTAGAATTTTAGGCAGTGTCCCTGGTAGTGTGCAGAATGCAATGTTAAGAGTGTGAGGCTGTTTTATGTTGTGTGCTAATAATACATAAAAGCTAAATCTATGTTGTTTCTTGAGTCTGATGATTTTTACCTAATGTGCTGACATTCATAAGTGACAGTGTATTTTTGTGTGGATTTCCTGTAGTACCCAATTCACCCGCTGTAGTTTATGATCGCATGAGTGTTTTGTGATGTATAGCTGTTGTATTAGTATATTGGTGAAGAATGAAGAGTTCAGTCTGATTTGTATGTTTATGTCTGTGACTTCTGATTGGTAGAGGAGTTTTAGTACTGTCCACTAAAGGATAATGAATTTTGGGTATTAAGTATTGTGTTGACTATTGAATGCTTCTACGCAAATAATGGTGGATGTTTTGTACCTATACCTGTTGTAACCATGTACTGTGACTTTTCAGTCATGAGTTCGCCATGTCTTTTTGTGGTGCTGGTTTATGTGGGATCACATGTGGAATGTGATCCTACCAAGCTTCAATGGTGCCACTGTGTTTCTAACAATGGTCGGGAGGGAATACATGACTTTTGTTTCCACACTTATCCTAGTCCCTTTTCCTGTGATATATTCTGTATATTTACTTTGGCTCCACTGCTTTTTCCCAAAATGGTTATCGGATGTGAGAGTATGTTCCTTATTGAGAAATGTTGTTAGCTATGGGAAAGAAGCAGTGTCTCTGCATCAAGCTACCAAGCTTCCTAAATCATGCTCTCCTATCCATGTAGGGAAGGATTTTTCTTTAATACTAGTGTCTTGTCTTATCTTTTTCATAGTAAGGCTCTAGATAGTGAGCCGTACAGTAGTGGGTGAATAAGGGCCGATCCCTGTTCTTACAGATCTATGAATCTGAACAAGCTATCTGTCAGTAGTGGATATCACCAACACTTTGCTCTCAGGGTTTTATGTGTAGCAAGAATCTGTATCCCACATATACCTGTAAGTACTCTCCTAGTTTAGCCAAGTGTTCGAAGTGTCCCTATCGCAGGTAAGTAGGGGAAATTCTGATCGTGAAAGCCTTCATCTAATGTGATCCAATGACAAGATGGAGGATACTGAACCAATCTTTCCTGATGTGTGATAACCAGTTATTTTTTTTTTTGAATATATCTCTAATGACAGATGCTATTGTAGGTCTATGTGTAATATTATCTCGTCACTATGACACTGCAACTGTTTGGGTCGGAAGTGTATGAGATGTAGGCATAGACTACTGGTTTTGACAGATTTATTGGATGAAGAAGATGATTTGGCGAGTATCTTGTAATATCCTGTGTTTATGAGTAAGGCAATTGGTCTGTAGTTTTTCAGTTAGTGTTTTAGTCCGTGTTGTCTTTGAACGCGTATGATGTGATGTAGGACATGAGTTACCAGCTTATACCAGTAATTGTTGTTGTACAAAGGCTATCCTGATAGACTTGAGGAGAAGATTGCACTAGGATAGGAACGAAATGTGGTGTAAGAGATTCTACTGATCAAACCGTCTGGTCCTGTAAGTTTTGAGATCTTTGGTTAGTGTGCCTCAAGTGATCTGTGTTATTCTGCCAGTGTCCAGCTCTGTGTCCAGTGTTTCCATCTGTCCTGTGTCAGGTAATTTCTTTGTGTACTGTAGGAAGAATTGTCTAGTATCGTAGTGTGTTCTACTGCCTTGCTTTGAATTAAGGTGTTTGTAGTGTTTGCTGGGAGCGGTCCCTAATGTGTAAGTGTTATCTTGTTTCTTCATTAGTTTACCCTGCATGTCTGCATATTTGTGGCTTTATTATGATCTCCTATGGCTTTAATTTCTGCCTACTATTGGCCAGTATTGTCTACTGCTAGACTCTTGTGTAATAGTTTTAGCTTTGTCATGAGAAAGACGCACCCAATAAATCTGTTGTTGTTGCTGTGTTCTATTCTAGCTATGCTTCAGTGTGTGTAAAATGAAATATGCATTCTGATCTGTCTGTATTTTTAGTCGTATGGCTGTCTGTGACATGCGACTCCTGTGTTATTCTGTCTTGTGTGAAACCTGGTTCTTAAAAAAAATGTTGTTTTCTCTGTCGTGATCGTGTGCTTTTTAGCAAGTCCCAGTATATAGTGTGTGTTCTCAGATCGGTATATTGTCTGTGATAATGTGTGTAGTAAGCGTGTCATAATATATGTACATTCCTCGCGTGTTTCAGAAGTTAGTACAATTGAACTCCAGTAGTGTGACCGTTTGTGCGAGCTGCGTGTGTACACATTATGATAGTATTGGGCTAATGTGTCACAAGTGTACCTATTGTGTCTGTGAAGTCTAGTAGTTTCATCGTACGTGATTTGGGTATTTTTTCATAAATGTGGTGTGTTGCAGGGTGTATGAATACGATACTGCATCCTAAAAATCTGGATGATCTTTTGTGTCTTTGATATATGTGTACATAGTCGTTTCATACTTCCTCTGCTGTCTGGGAGTGGTTGCCTGAAATGGCGTCTGTGAGGTTGTGATTGTGCTGATGATGTTTAGCATGTGTCTACAGTTGGATGTATGCTGTCACTTTTGCGGTCCTTCTCAGCTGTGTTCTCACATTGAGTATCAAAGTTCAGTCTCAAATGCTGAATATTATTGTGTTATGGCCTAGACGCTAATGAGTTCACACGTACAGATCTCCAATGCACATTCACTTGTTTGTGTAATGCACATACACACTGACTTCAAAGTTCAGTCCAAATGCTGAATATGTAATTGTGGTTGGACTACACACTTTTGGTTTCAAAAGTTCAGTCCAATGCATGTAAAATATGCTATTGCGTATAGGACTACGACTTGAGTTCAAAGCAAGGGAGTCGCAAAATAAAATCATTGACTTACGAGAATGTTACAGTCAGCCCCACACAGCAGCCTGGTGACACTTACTTAATGTCAAAATCAGACCCAACAGACAGCCTGGGGAACATGGATAGGATCAAATCAGATACCCCACAGCAAGCCTGTGACAATGATAATGATCACCATCAACCACAGCAGTACACTGGTGACACAATGAATAATGATACACTCAACCCACAGCAGCCTGTGACAATGATAATGATACATCAGAACCCACAAGCACCTGTGACAATTCTAATGATCCAAATCGACCCCACCATGTCAGCACTATGCTAGCAATGATAATGACAAATCAGACCCACAGCCAGCCTGCTGAACAATGACATAATGATCATCTAGACCCCCAGGCAGCCTGCTGACAATGAGAATAAGATCAATCAAAACCACAGAATCCCTGCTGACAATTGATAATGATCAATCCGACCCACAAGCAGCCTATGCTGACAATGATAATGATCAATCCTACCACACAGCAAGCCTGACTAGACACAATGATGATGATACAATCATAAACACCACAGCAGCCTGCTGAACAGATGATAATGAATCATTTCAACAACCCACAGCAGCACTGCCTGAACAACATCTAATGATCAAAATCAAACCACAAGCAGCCTGCTGAACAATGAAATGATCATCATTACCCACAGACAGCCTGGCTGACAAGATATTGTGACATCAAATCACAACCCACATCTAGCCTGCTGACAATGATAATAGAATCAATCGAATCCACAAGCATAGCCTGCCACTGACAATGATCATGTAATTACGAACTCATCAACCCCAAGCAGGCTGCTGACAATAGCCTAATGTTCAATCAAAACCCACATGCAAGAACCTGGTGACAATCGACTAATGATCAATCAACCATACCAGCAGACCGCATCATATAATGAAATAAATTATACATCTCGAATGTGGCACAAAAGTGTTTGTAAATCATTGTACCAAAACAACATTGTACTTTATGTGACACTGTGTGGCCGCACACTGAAATTACTAGCTAACTAAAGATGTTTTAAACACTGTACTACTAGTGCCACCCAATTGGTATCTTTGTTTCCTTTTTATTGCATCCGCCACCCTTCACAATTTTGGTGTGAATGTGACACTGTGTACAGGATCCAAACACAAACGTTATTCGGCATGAACAAGCCACTGCCTATATGTGATGCCATGAGTTGTTGACCCTACGCTGTTTGTGAGCTCAGCCAGGCATCGTGACAATGTTCGTTCTGTACAGACTTGATCACTGTTATAATGCGTTCCAGTGTTGATCGCAATACTCCCTTTCCACAAACTTCAACCATCAAACGACCACTTCCCACGTTTCACCGGTGCCACTAACCCTTGACCACCGTACGAAAGTGTTACCACCAGTATAAAGGTAGTGGTACTTATCGTGGAAAAAGTAGACTCTCGTGCGCTTCAAACGACCCACTGCTAAGTCCCTGATCATCAAAATCCTCCGCACAATATAGAATGGCTGCTGTAACATCCATTGTTTTGGAGGATTTGATGCTGCAGGGACATCAGTGTCGTTGACGCTGTACGAGAGCTACTTTTTCCACACGTACAGTAACCACTCCCACCGTGGTACACTTTCCGTCTGTGGTCGAAATGGGTATATTGCCTTGTTTGAATCGTGGAAGTGTCGTTGCTGTGTTGGAAGTATGTAGGAAAGGCGAGATGCGACAACACTGGAAAACGACATATAAGTGAAATCACGTCTTACCGAGGACGACCATTGTCCCCGAAGCCATAGAGCGGAGCATAACACAACGATAGGTAACACTAGAACCAATGGCATCTACAATCATGCAGTTGTTGTATCATGCAATAACTTTGGTTTGAACCCTGTACACAGTGACATATCACAACCCAAACAATTGAAGGGTTGATGTATTCACAAGTAAAAGGAAACAAGAATTACCAAGGTGGCACTAGTCTACCGTGTTTAACACATTATTTAGCAGAATTTCAGTGGCGCCACAGTCACAAATTTAACATGTTTTACACAAGGGGTAGACATAATATTACAACTTTTGATGCCACAATTTCGAGATACACGAATTTCATATAAATGATGCCTCGGCTTGCTGTATGTTTGATTGATCATTAGCATTTTCACCACAGCATGCTGTGGGTGATTGAACATTAGCATGTCAGCGAGCGACTGCCTGTGGGTTTGATTGATCATATAGACATTATCATTGATCGCACAGGCTGCCTGTAGGTCCTGATTGTCATTTCTTGTCATGCAGGCTGCTGTGTGTCATGATATGTGTATCATTAATCATTGTCAGCACTAGCTGTGGTTACTGATTGATCATTATCATGTCCGCACGGCTGCTGTTGGTTTGATTGAGCATATGCTTGTACACGCAGGCGGCTGTGGGATTTGAATGTGATCATTATCATTGTCCAGCAGTGCTGCATGTGGGATCGGGATTGACCATCATCATTGTCAGCAGGCTGCTGTGGGTCTGATGATCATACATCATTGTACACAGGCTGCTGTGGTTCATGATTGATCATATCATCATATAGTCAGCCAGGCTGCTGTTGGGTTCTGACTTATCATTATCACTTGTCGCAGGTGGGCTGTGGGTCTGATTAGATCTTATCATATGTCCAGCAGGACTGCTGTGGGTACTGATGGATCATTATATTGTCAGCATGCTGCAGTGGGTCTGATTGGATCACTTATCATTGTGCACCCGGCTGCTGTGGGTCTGATGACATTATCATTGTCACCTGCGCTGTGGGTCTGAATTGAGCATTATCATTGTCACCAGGGCTGCTGTGGTTTTTGATTGATCATTATCTTGTCCACCAGCTGCGTTGGGTCTAGATTGATCATTCATCTTGTCACCAGGCGGCTGTGGTCTAGCTTGATCATTTTCATTAGCTCACAGCTAGCTGTGGGTCTGACTAGACATTCTTGAAGTGTCATCGATTTATTATTTGCGCTACACTTGCTTGAAATTCCAAGCGCTAGTCTAATCGCAATACATATATCGCATATGGACTGAACTTTTGAACTCAGTGTTCCATACACATACATATCCATGCATTGGACTGACTTTAGAACTCAAGTATGTAGTGCTACACAATAACATATTCATGCATTGGACTGAACGTTATGAACTACAACGTAGTCCATACACAATACATATTCATGCTTGACTGAACTTTATGACTCAAGTAGAACAACAGCTGAGGAAATGACCGGCAAAGTGACAGATACATCACTAGCAACTGTGTGCTAAACTCATCGTGACCAACACACACTCACAGACATCATCAGGCAAACCCCCCAGAAGCAGAGAACGACATACACAAACACAAAGCACACCACAACGATCATCCTAATAGACATGATTCTACAACCCGTCAACACACCACATAATATAAAAACACCCAACACCTCCGAGAAACACTAGACTATCACAGATCACACAAAGGTACCCATTGTTACACATTGCCCAAAGCGCCACAGACAACGCAGCCCGCACAAACTGTCACACACTGAAAGTTACAATTGTCAAACTTCTGACACGCAGGATATTTACAATATATTACACAGCTCATACACACATACACTAGACGACACATATACCGAACTGAGACACACACACATCATGGACTTAGTCTAAACAAGCACGATCCGAAGCAGTGAACAACACAACATTTACAGCAACATGATTCACAATAACGAATAACACCAGAGACGCATATACAGACAGCAGACGACTAACAAAACAGACAGACAGGAAGATGCACTTCATTACACCCACTTGAAGCACAGCTAGAAGACTCACCAACACACAGTATATTATGGTGTAGCTCTTCTCAGAACAAAGCTCAGCCACTATTCGCAAGTATCAGCAAGTTGAAGACACTACATGGCAATAGAGCACAACTATACAGCATAGGAGAAACAAATAAGCCAAATATACAGACATGCAGGGAAACTTGCAGACAGAAACACTACAACATAGGGACCGCTTTCCAGCAACACTACACAAAACAACCTATTCACATCAGATTCAGTTAGACACAACAGAGACAGAAGACACACTTCCTACATACACAAAGAAATTAACATGAACACAGACAGAAGAAAAAATTGGGTACACACAGAGCTGACACTGCCCAAGACACATAACAACAGACATGAGCACACCTGACACAAGACAAACTCCACTAGGACAAGCGGTTATTTCGTCAGTATAATATCTACCCACATTTTCTTATCCTATCCTAGGCCCATCTATCTCCATCAAAGTCCTAATCACAGAATGCCTTTGTCGACAACAACAATATACACACTGAACAGCTTAAACATGTCCTACCTCACACTCATACGCAAAGACACACCGACACAAACAGACAAACTGAAAACTAACGACCAATTTCCTATACTCAACACAGACTACAAAGATAACTCGCCAAATCCACTCACCACAAACTCAAACCCTTCAGCCTACACTCATACACCCCGACAACAGTGACAGTGATCAAAGACAAACATATACACATCCACAACACCATCTACTTAGAATGACCATTATTCACTTAACACCCCCACATAGAAAGATTATGTCCATCCTCCTACTCTGATCCTTAAGGATCACAGAGAAGGCTTTCAACAGAATTTCCCACATCAACATTACACTGCCAATAAGGACACTGAGAAACACTGCAACAAATAGGAGAGTACATACAGGCATTGATACGATCTTTAACAAAAACCCTGCGAGCAAAAGTGATTGGTGAACCACTCACTGACCGATAGCCTTCAGGCTCACTAGACTCTGTATAAGACAGATATGTCCCTATATACCACTACTGTACCTCTGCTCACTTAGCCTATAACTAGAAAGAATAAGACAAAAGACACTGTTACAATTAAAGGCACCTTCACTACATACAGGGATAGGATAGCAGAAGACGTGTCGCATTATAGCAGACTGACACTGCCTTCTTCCCCACGTAGCAACATCTCAATAAACGGAAACATACTCCACCCCTTTACCCATTTTGGAAACAAGCATTGGAGCACTAAACAATATAAACATATACAGAAATCACAGATTAATGGGACTACAGGAAAGTGGAAACAAAAGTCTGATTTTCCCTCACAACACTGTCAGACACAACAGTGACACCATGAAGCTGTAATGGGATCACACATCCCTGTGATCCCCCAAAAACACACAAACGACAAGGCACTCATTGACTGCACAATCACAGACACGTTTACACAGGTAGTCAAGTACAACACCACCTCCCCAATTATTTGAGTAGAAACATGCACAATAGTCAACAACAGTACATAATACCCAACACATACTTATCTAGACATGACAGTACTAACAACCCCTCCCAACAGACCGTCACACACAGCACATAAACATACAAAATTACAGAACGCTTCATCTTCACCCCATACAATACCACGCACTAGCATTCACAAAACACTCATTGAGTACAAACTAAGGGGGAGTCAATTGACTACAAGACATCCACACAAAACTACTCTCACTTGAAATCATACACATAGGCAAAATCAACTCAGACGATCAGAACAAACAATAGATTAGTGCTTTATAAATTATAATAGCACACAAACATAAAAACAACCATCACACCTACTTATACAATGCAACTGCACACTACCCAGCGAAACACTGCACACACCAAGTCTAACGCAGACATGCATCCAGTCAATAACAAGTTCTTACATGAAACAGTCTTATACAGCAACACACACAAAATATACAAACCATATTAGTGAGAGAGCAAGCATCCATCAACCTCAACTTAGGATTAAAGGGACACACAAATACTTCATGTCGAACTTCACAATGCAACCTTTTCACACCTACACAACAAAACACATAACACCAAAAAGCTAGAGAGATCAAAGTATAGACGTATATAAATATGACCCGACCAACCAACAGTGACAAACAAGAAGCATACAATACCAACAAATACACCAGTGGCAGCTATGTAAAAATAACACACAAGCAGACAGAGGGAACACATTTATTATACGTCCAACATCACCGCCACTACGGCGCAAACCTCCAACACACATAACAAACACACACAGTGGCACAAACAAACTGACAATAAATATAAAGCAAATTTTTACTCAACATATCACCAAAATCAGCAAAACATAACACACATACAAAAAACTACTAGACAGCTCTTTCTTACTCATAGACAAGCTCATATGGCACATGTACAGACAACTCACAGCCAGAACCAAAACACCAGCACATAATAACACACACTTACTATACACTTTATGTTCACATGCACAAAATATCACAACATCTTATCCAGAGTTGGGTACCAAAAAAATGGTATACAAACTCTGTAAATTTTTGTTGGGATTAATTGGTATACCCTGAGTGACAGAAAGTGAAAAACCACTGGATGTGTAACCTTTAAAAGATACTCACTATTATGATCAAAAGAGACCTAGAAAATCCCTTATGATAAAAATCACCCTTATAGATAAAGGGGGAAAAAAGGGTAAAAAGAGAAAAGAACAACATTAACTCCTCCCTTTCCAAGGTACAAATTATGAAATGTATTGATACAAAATGATTTGTTAATGTGCGAAACTACCCCACGACACCTAACGATTATCATTTTAGTATAAAAAGGAAATCACATATCTATATATAGTATTATTATTTTATCCATTATATTGTTTTCATTATTAGTCTATATTAATTATTATATTACTTTTAATCATATAATCAACTTTATACTTTTTACTACTATAGCAGTTACCCAACCCAAATTTATATCCTACTACAGGGATCTTAAAGTTAATAAGATTAATGATTAGTGACCACCAATTTAAATTAATTTTAAGACAAACTTCAATCCCCTAGGTCCCACCCCCCTCTTTATATAAATGATTATAGTTGGCATTTATGCTAACCACCACCCATAGTTTGATTTCAACATTTAGCCCTGCCTTACAATCATTAGTGGAGTACATGGGGACTAAATTTGTAGATGAGAGTTGACAACAATCGGCATGGCATAGTAGAGACAGGAAAACAAAGGTAAGCTTTCCCCTATCACCGCAGTCAATACTTACCCGCACATTAAATCCTTAGTAATCAATTGAATTTATACAAGTAACATTATATGATATCATCACTACATATTTTACACACCACTTCATCTCCCAGCTGCGCCCCCCTGTTGCTTTGATTATTGTTGTACACGCCTATTGCTTGCTACCCAACTGCGTTGGTTCAAACACACTTGTCCTGCCTGTACCATACAGTATAAAGAATGTTGGCATGAGGGCTTTTTAGTGGGGTATAACAACCAGTTGAGGAGAGTCATAGTGAGGAGGGGAAATCATGTAAGATTCCACCCTTTTCTTTGTAATTCAGTATCTACCTAAAATCAATCCCTAGTATCATATAGGCTATAAAAGTATTAGTGATATCATCATTAAATTCAAATTTCTTATAACAAACTTCATCTCACCTAGTTGCCACCATTTTTGCCTTTAAGGTTGTTTGTATGCCTTTGCAATAACCAACCCCCAACTGGTCATTCACCTTTGTCCTGCCCTGTACTCTATCAATTAAAGGTTGGTCGGAAGGTCAATATTAGAGATGAAAAATGCGAATTAGTGTGGGAGATGCGGCAAAGTAAACAAAAATGTAAAGATTATCCCTTCTCCTTGTCACCCCTTTTAGTGAATCATGTGAGGGAGTATTTGAAGGAAATAAATACAAAATAACAAACATAGGTTTACCAAATCAATAATACTGAAATAAATTTGTGCGAAACACAGAATGATGGAAGGATGAGGGGGGAGGGGGGAAAAAAAAAAAAAAACAACCCAACTCCCCGATACATTCACACTATTATTAAAAACTATATTATGCTTGTGATAGGTACGACCTGACTATGCTATGTTAACACTCTCCACCAAAGAAAACATCATCCTACACATGGAAAACCAAATTTGCAAAAGTTTAATCATTTTCATACAACCATTAAATACCATTGCTAGTTTTTTATATTGGAAATAGTATTACCCTCAGTAGGTCTCTTCTTAGTCATTAATTATTTTGATACCATCATTATACATAACAAAATCCATATTGACTTTCCGCATGTGGCCCCCCACCCCTTGCTGTCTGTTTTTGTATGACTGCCTTTGCTGATACGCACACCGGTTGGTTCAACTATCTCATCTTGCCTTTACCATACATTGCGACCAAGAGAGGAGTGGTAGGGGATTGGTTGGGTGAACCAATTGTGGTGCAGAGGGGGGCAAGGGACAAACACCAAATTAAAGATTGTAACAATTTGTTACTAATAATTGATGCTTTTTCTTTCTACAACTAAGTTTTAACACAAAAAGAGGAAGGGAAAAAATGAATAAAACCCATTACAGACATAAGGACCAAGGGAAAAAAAACTAACAATACAAATAAACAAAGAGAGAAAAGAATAACCAACTCCCTTTACTCTGCTATACGGAATCTCATGCATGGTTGCAAGAATATGTAAAAAAAATAAAAAAAAAAAAAAATAAAGCAGGATGAAAAAAAAAAAAGAAACACAACCTCACTTTTTTTAAACCTACATATATTATTAAAGAGAGCAGGTGGCAATTGTTAATTGCTGTAATGCACCAGCACTAATTTACACCAGTTCTAACGCAAAACCATTTTAGCAAATGGAAGCACATGTTGGAACAATGTGACTCTTTATCAACACATCCTACGCTTGTGTTTATTAATATTAGCATTGCTAGTCATCACCCTTCAGTAGTTTTTATTCCTGTCATTAGTATTATAAGGTGATTTCATGTCAACAGCCATTCTACAAGGAAATCATTTTAGTACACATAAAATCACATGTTAAACATTTATTTATTTATTATCATTGATTGATCTATCACTAGTCTCAGCACTGTTTATTCCTGGTCACTATGAAATTATTATGTATTTGGTTGTTACTTTGCATTATTATCATTGTAATCACTATTAATATATATGGCTTTGTAAACGCATATACTATCACATCCCCTTGCCCACCCTTTTGATACTGTGATGTTTGTCTCTGCTGCCAACCTCACCGTTTGTTTCAGTCCTGCACCGCCATGTTTGCCATCATCGAGGGTGATGGTACTTGGTAGGAGTTTTTTGGAGCTGACAGGAGAGCGGGGCGGCAGGGGGAAAATAACAGCCCGCTACCATCACGCTTTTGATTTAAAATATTTCCTTACAACAATGTCAATGGAAATGTTTAAATGTATAAAATATTTGAAATTTTTGCGCATATGTCACCTACACGCCCACATGCAACGCTCTGTAAAAACACCACACAATACTGAACACACAGTACGCATGTAACAACACAAACAATATAAATGCAGCAACTACCACTCCTGCATTGTAAACTAGGATACTCCTTGACAACCCCCCGCCTTCACCTTTTCGATACTGTTGTTTTTATGCTGCTGCTCTGAGCCTCAGAATTCACCGGTCGGTTCTAAACAAGTTTGTTAAGCTTGCCATTTCTCCCTCATTAACCAAGTGGTGAGGATGGTATTGTGGTGGTGGAGCTGACTAGGTGAAAGGTTAGCAGAGGAAAATATGGTATACTAACCGTCTTGCTGTTGTTTGTACTCGTTTTTTCCGTTACCCCACCATTTCCAAATGTAATAGCTTGTAACAAATGTTGTAAAAATTTTGCGCATATGTCACCTACACTTCCACATGCAACGCTCTGTAACAACACGAACAATACAAATGCAATGTTTCTTAACACTCAATAAAAGTTTTAAAAAAAAAAAAAAAAAAAAAGATAGATAGACAGATAGTCGGGAACGGGAGAGCTTATATGACTACGTATATTAATTAAATTAGATGCTCCCCCACCAGGGACTGGGTGAAGCGGGCCGGGACAGACAGACAGATAGACAGACAAACAGATAGTCGGGAACGGGAGAGCTTATATGACTACGTATAGAATTAAATTAGATGCTCCCCACCAGGGACTGGGTGAAGCCGGGCCGGGACAGACAGACAGATAGACAGACAAACAGATAGTCGGGAACGGGAGAGCTTATATGACTACGTATATGAATTAAATAGAGATGCTCCCCACCAGGGACTGGGTGAAGCCGGGCCCGGTCAGACAGACAGACAGACAGACAGATAGACAGACAGACAGATAGTCGGGAACGGGAGAGCTTATATGACATACTTATATGAATTAATGAGATGCTACCCACCAGGGACTGGGTGAAGCCGGGCCGGGTCAGCCAGACAGACAGACAAACAAGCAGACAGACAGACTGATAGATAGATAGATCCCCTCCAGGGCCTGGGCGAAGCCGGGCCGGGTCAGCTAGTATATATATATATATATATATATATATATATATATATATATATATATATATATATATATATATATATATATATATATATATATATATATATATCATATATATAATCTCATTGGCACCTTGCCGTATTGACAGACGATAGTTTGTGCTTTAAAAAGGCATAATAACTTTTACCTAAGGCTGTATCGCATGTGACTGATAAGGCCAATTTGCGCTGCAAATGTCCGTTCACAGTGGGTGCATGTGAACACGTTCCATAGCACAAACGCCTGGGCTAAAATATAGAGATCATGTGTTGCCCATGCAGCATGATCCATCTCTCGGCCTGCCTAGTTCACTCCAGAGGAAAGGTAACACCCCTACATCTGGAACAAGACAAGCTGCAGAAGCTGCCGGATCAGCAAAGCAATGCTCTAACTGTCCGCCTGTCGGAGCTACGATCCTAGACCAGCTGCCAACCAAGGCTTAGGGCCTGGTCTGCCCTGCCATGACATTTTGTCTTTAGCTTGCATTTCCTCGCACCAGGGTAAGGCTTGTACCCTCCCAATTGCGCTCTTCCGCCCGAAGCCGTTGGCACAATGTGGGGTGTCGGGTTTGGTAAGCGCCGCCCAACGATCGAGGCTAACAGAATGATGTTGGATGGACTGGTGCGGTGGTGTCGAGCGAATATCATCAGCAAAATAAGCGTTTAAAAGGCTTTAAAAAAAGTCGCTTAAAAGTCGACAAGGTCGACTTCATTGCACCGGGTTTATCCCATATGGCTCGGTCTCTTCCCGCAGCGCGGAAAGGCGTCGCACAAAGCACGAACGCCGTAGCTTTTTTTAGCGACGACCCACAGGAGTCTCTGAATCTTTAACTCGTAAACCGAAGGGCGCGGCCCGGAATCGAACCCACAACCTTCGAAGCACGAGTCAAACGGCTTGATCACTTCGCCACAGAGACTCCCACAGAGACAAAAAAATAAAGTAACGTAAACAAAACGATACAAGGATCTCTTCATTGAGTAAAATCTTCTAACAATACAAAATAAAATTGATTACAACAAAGGCAATCAAAAGTTAGCTAATTTTGTCAATATGCCGAATAACTGTCTTTGTACATAGTTATCTTGTCGCTTTCGCTTAATTAATTTATGAAAATTGAAAAAAACAAAAAAAAAAAATTACCACATTTCGCTGTGGGGAATCGAACCACGGTCTCCTGCGTTACAGGCGGAGATACTTACCGCTATGCCACTGAGAACACAGACGAAAGTTTAACAAAAATATGTCATGTAGTCAGTCCCGATGACATCACGTAGACTTGCCTTTGACCCATTGCCTTTGACCCATTACTTTTGACCCTTTGAGGCTCTGTAAGATATACCAAATCACGTATTCACTGCGGAACTATTTGGGACCGCAATTCGGAAGAGTGCCCTGCCTTCTATACTTTATTTTTTATTATTACTTTGTTTATTTTTAAACGGACAACGTAGTACCATATATCATTGCGTCCGGGGTGGCAAGGCCTAACTTGACATATTATCTATTTTTTATAGGATGTGCCGTGACCTAATTAACAATTAAAAATGGCCGCCAATTGTTTATTATTTATTAAAAGTCTGTCGCATTGCTAACAAACCTGGTAAGATGTATATTTTATTATGCGTTTTTGGCAACAGGAAAGTAAAGGCCACATTTCCTCTTTCAATAGAATGTCGAGAGGATTGAGAGGATCTACTTCATTGCACCGGTTTTACCCCATATGGCTCAGTCTCTTTCCGCAGGGCGGCCTGCAGAAAGCATCGCACAAAGCATGAGAGTCTCCGTGTCTCAGAGAAAAATGCACTTGACTTTTAAGACTTTTCTATAGGATATGCTGTTACCTAATTAACAGTTAAAAATAGCTGCCCATTTATATTAATTAAATGTCATGTGAAATGTTCGTCATTAGTGAAAGAACAATTCATGAAAATGTACTCATATTGTCTTAATGTACCCACTGCATTGCGACAGCTTTCTTTTGTTGATTAAATATCATGCATTAATGTAAGTAAATAAGTTTGTAACTGCTGCATAATAAGCAGCAGTTAATTAATTATTAAAATATTAAATTAAAAAATTTTTTTTTTAAAGTAAATATTCGCTAATAATTGATTTCTACTTCTGCTTAATAATTAAACTGTTCTGTATCTAAAAGTGAGCAATTAATAATTAAATACTAACTTTAGAAAAAAAACCATAACTTATTTCACAGTATTTTATTTAACTCTTTCTCTGCCAAGGGCCCATACATCGCCACAATTGACCGACAGTGACGACAATGGGCCCTTTAATCGCCACATCCATCCATCATGTGCCATGCCGGTAAGCATGGGCGGTCATGTTTTGCCATCTCACTCGATCACCAGAGTCGTGGATCAGCTCAGTGTTTCTGTCTCGTAACCTCCACATAGCCTTACATTTGAGCTGACAAGCTCATTTCCTTGGACTCCCGCATGCCCTGGCACGAAGATGAAACTAATCTTTGTCAGCCGAGACCGCTCCGGAGACAGCAACCACTCTCTTTGGATCCACCCGCCTCTGTCCTCTTGAGCATGCTCATTGAGTCGCTAAGGAAACATGCCCTATTGAATGTCTGTATCTCGAGCCATGGTATTGCTTTACTTACTGCCATGACTTCTATAGTCAGACTACTTGTGGTCTCAACAAAAACACCGGAGTCCTCCTTCACAATTCTCCCTCTGACCCGCGCCGTAAAGGCCCATGAGCTTCTCACATGTCGGACGACCGACCCATCTGTGTAAATGACAGCATCACCGTCTAGCGAATTCTCGAAAATCAACGCTTGTACTTCCGCCTCCACAGCAGCTGGATTTTCTTGCCTGCATTTTCTGTCTAGTTGGATGCAAACTGAAAAGGATGTACAGAAATCTGTTGGCACTTGTACCCACTCCTCACCAGGTTCTAAATCCTCCAGTGAACACACCTGTTGAAGAATGTCTTCGGCTTGACCCATCCGCGACCGTCCTCTTTTTAACCTGCTGCCCTTCACCTTCCTAATTTCACTATGCAGTGGATGTAGTGTGTTTGCGTTAACTCTGAGGTAGGCACGTGCTCTGCAGATTTGTAGTCTGTCTTCAATTGTTGGAAAATCAAGAAGGTAGCACATCACCCTTCATGCTGTGTCTCTTGTACATCCAAGAATAATACACATAGCTTCGTTTTGTATCCTTTCCATCCTTTATATCTGCTTACGGCTGAGAGTCAGCATCGCAATCATATACTCAAAAACAGACATGACCTTCCCCTCGTATAGGAGGCATAGATGGCGCTGCTCACAGTTTGCTGCCGCCATCATCCGTATCACAGCCAAACCCTGCTTGACCTTTGTTATCACCCGGTCTATGTGCTCATTATAAGCAAGGCTTCGATCAAAACGTATCCCCAGGTAATTAATTCATTGCCTGCATTCTTTCCACAATCTCTGAATACAGATTAACAGTTGGTGTTGGAGTGCTGACAATATGATTATTCAAAGAGAACCAAGTCACTGTTGCCTTTGTTGGGTTGACCATTGCCCCAGCTTCTGCACACCAAGTACTTATGCGATTGAGTTCGGTTTGTAGTTCCACAACCTCCTCCTCTCTATCCTTACCCTGACGATACACTAAAACATCATCAGCATATGACAATGTCCTGCCAGGTCCAGTGATCTGCTCACTGGTGATTCTCACAGTGTAGGCGTTGAACAGTACCAGAGATAATGATGATCCCTGTGGTAGGCCAGGATATATTGTTGTTGGTTCTGAAGTCCAACTGCCACATATAAAAACTACTTTCCGTTGGAAGAGGGCTGCAGCTATCCAACTAAGGAGGAACAGACTTATCTTGATTCAAGAAGCTGAAGTATTAACAAATCCAATGGTACTGTGTTGTACACATCCTCAAGATCAATCGCTGCAGCAAAGGTTTCAATGCCTGAGTGGAAACCTTCATAGACATCATGGGCAAAAACTGCATTGAGAGGGAATCAGATAGCTGTGTAACCACTTCTCCTTGATGCTTGCACTCCCTATACTGTTGTTGTACATGTCTGCTAATTTCTCTAGCTCATTGTGGTACACCTATTTATGTCGTCATATCTTATACCTTCTGGCCCTGGAGCACTTTTTTTTATTGTTGAAGCACAGCCTTGATTTCTTTCACTGTCACTGTGCCTTCATCCAAAATGTTCTGGGCCTTACACCTGCCTGAGGTGATCTCCTTGGCAAGATTTCGACCTCCCATGTCTGTCTGGTCGCTCTGCTCTAGATAGCGTTGGAAGAGGGCTTTGCCCTTGTTCTCGTCAGTCCTCTGTCAGGTGAGGTTGGCACCTTGCAAGTCAGAAATGTTCTTATTCTTGACTACCTCACTCATGCTTTTATGTAGTCGCCAGAACAATTTCAGTGACTTGTCTGTGCTTACTCTTTGACATACAAAAAAGTTATAGTAGCAAGAAGCTCAGAGAGCGGATTCCTGAGTATTTCTTTGTTTAAGATCACAACACTCAATATCTCTGCTTAGAATTAATATACAGGCTTCATTGAGGCACCATTGGATTTGGTTTTGCAGGGCTTATGTAGCTGTTTTGGTACTGATTAGTAAATACCCAATGTGAAAAACATGATCAAACTAATGCAACATTAACATTAACAAATTTAGTTTTCAAAAATTATCATACATGGTGTCACCAAGAAAATTCATTATCTTAGTCTGAGGGGATCTGTGTAGAAAAATGTTTCCAACAGATACTACCATTGATGAACAATAATGAGAGATGCAAAAACAACAAATGCTGCAGATGTCCAAAAAAAATAAATAAATAAAATACTCATCCAACAGTATTTTCTCATTTACAGTTAATTTTAAAATAAATTAAATTGTACTTCAGTCCGTGCGAGATGAACTCAGACAGGTCAGAGACAGATATGAAAACTGACTTCAAAAATATGTTCAGTCATGTTAAATGATAAAAAGTGGTAAAATTATACATATAAATTATTAATAATCTTCAAACTTGTATTCTCTTTAACTTTGGTAGTACAAATTGCACTTTTAAGTGCAAAAGGTATACACACAAGTCCGATCAATATGCGCACACCAACATGTTGGATTTCCAACCACAAAGGTCTCCAGAGAAATAATTTTGTTTCTGCCACTGATTATTGATCATAGATGAAACTCTCCACATGTGTGTAAAAATGGATGCAGAATTTGAAAATCCATCTCAAAATATTGGCAGACTAACTTGAAGAGCGCTAGAAAAAAAATTTACTACAATATGCCAAATAATTGAATTCATTTCAAAGACAAAATAATATCAACCAATGGCTATGCACAGAATGATAGGCTGATCTATTTTACGGAAGCTAAGATGGCGTTTCTTATTGTCACATGATATTTGAATCAATGGATGCTGTCAGGAACATGCACAGTCTATTCATAGCCCTTTTTTGGGGACATAGTTTATCCTTCTTTGTAGGTGTGGAATATTATTTCTGGTTTCAATCTAGTTGTGTTGGATAAGTAAACTGCCCACATTAGGGCTAATAATAGTATAATGACTGACTGACATGTGTGTTTGTATATCTCTGTCCTTTCATCAAAACTTCCTAAACATAAATGTAGGACACATTTCCTGTAACACAATCACATAGATTGTTTCACAACAGTGTCTCTGAGACAAGAGAATGAGACTCTAGCCTATGGCTGTTGTAAATGTTGTTTATCATCATCAGCTCCTCAGATGTGACTTGATATAAACAGGTACAGAATCCTGGTCACACCATGCCACATGTCAGGTATATGGTGCTATTTCCATATTTGCAGGGCCCATACGGGGGAGCAAAGAATAGTAACACTGTTGCCTACCATGCACGTCGTAAGAGGCGACTAAGGAGGCTATGGTTCCGTCGCCCTGCTACTGAGTGAGTGCGTGGTGCGACACTGTGAGCTGTGAATTTAGCATGGAATGCTTTTGCATCGGTCAACAGTTTTTAGCGTGAATTGCATGTTCGGAATGATGGCAGCCGGCTGTTGCTAGATGGACTGGTTTGCCTTTTCGGTTCGTGAGTACTTTTTTTCAGGAGACTCCTGGGAGTCGGTGCTGTAGATACGGAGTTCGTGCTTTGTGCTGCACTTTCAGTGGGTCGCCCTGCAGAAGGAGACCGAGCCATATTGGATAAAACGCGGGTCAATGAAGTCTTTCTGGTGACTGCCGTTTCCATTGATGATGAACTGTGTTTTTTATGGAGGACTTTTGTGTTAGCATTCTGGCGGTGGCATTATGCACAATGTACCTATGCAGGCTGTTGGCTTGCTGACACTCCTGTCTATTCCATTGCTCACATAGGGCAGTGAGGAGCATTTTGTGTGATATTCACTGGCACATTAACGGAGCAATATGGGGACAACCCGTTGCCGTGAAGTTGGAACCGCGACTAACTAACTAACTGACTCCATATTTGGTTGACCAATCAGCATTTGGTGGGTGACCTGCTCAACATCACCACAGCCACCTTTACTTCCCAGACATGTCCTTGTGTCTGCTTTAGGCTGGGTTGACCTGGGACCTTGTGTCTGCCTTACCCTGGGTTGACCTGAGACCAAGTCATTTTTAAAAAAAATCTTCACATCGAGAAGGATGCAAGCACTTGACGATGCTGGCAAGCGTCAGAGCCTCTCTGACATCACAGCTTCGTGAATTCTTCTTCTTTCACTTGCATGAAATGTGTCTATAAATGCAATGTTGTCTCTTGTATGAGTAGTTCACTCAGTGGTCCATAAAGTTTATCTTGCACTGCTGTTTCTCTAGGCCAGAATGTTTGCCTAGATTGTGGGATGTGGATTTTAATTTATGAGAATATTATGTTAAAAGTGTCTAGGGGGATTTAATTTGATTCTCTATTATTTAGCCACTTGAGGTGATCATGGAATTCTACCATAAACACAAGGAGGAAAATAGTTCACTCCTGTTCATAGCTGTATTTATGAGTACTTCTCCATTCCCACTTATCACCCTCTCTAAACTTTACTATAGTGCTAGAAGGCATTGATTGTTCACAACATATAAACAACCACTGTTGAACACCACATTTACTTGATGTACACAACAATTTTGGACAAACAGTTCAAGTATTAAATCAAAATCTGCAGTTACATATATATGTGTAATGAACACTATGCATTTTCAGACAGGCATGGGAATGTTTTGCATGATCACAACATAGTACCCAGTGACCCCAGAAAAAAACAAGGTTATTACAGACAACACAACAACCACACATTGGATCTACTTACATTTACCCTCATAATTAAGGCAAATAAAGATCTAAGGATATAGAACCCCAACATATAAACATTTGTTTCTGACACCTTTTACCATTTTCTCATTTTTTTAAAATAATGAGTTGGTGTCAAAATACTATACATATATACCATAACATAACCCTTTAGTTGTACACCATTACCAAATAAAACACTCTTTATACATGGCATAAAAAAAAACACCCACATAAAAGCAGTTGATACTAATAATTAAATTAATTAATTATAGTGTTCATTTAGGCATTGCGGATGGGTATTCTTCTCCAGTTCAAAGCTGTTAATGTCCATAATTATCCGGGACAGCAATAAATACTCACAGTCATGTTTTATGTCCACTGAAGTTTGTTGCGGAACGACTTATAATCCCTATTAGGAAATAAATTCACCACATATACATATCTCCTCCGTGGAGCTGAATTCAAGAATTCTCTGTTGCCATTGAGTTGTGTTCCAAATGAAATTGGTGCTTAGGTCTGTCATACTTTCAGGAGATGCAACTTAAGCTCTTGCAGAAGGTTCTTCACTATATCATCTTATCGATGAAAAGATGACGACTGTCCAACAGCTCGGTTTACGTTAACCGTTTCCCAATTTAGTTCAAGAGGTTTTTGTCTTGACACATGCCGACGCATCTCAACTCCAAGACATAAAGTTGCTCGTACTCAACAACAACATAATAAACAGCGCTCACCTTGATGAAACAGACGCAAACCAGCCGACGGCAATTTCAGGCATTTATTACATGCTCTAGCAGAATAACAAAGAACGCTATTCCATATTATAACCTGCCCCTGAAGACGGGGACGGGTGGTTATATAGTTATACAGACTCAGTTCCCGAATTCTGCCATTGCCTTAGGAAGGTCGCTCTTTTCCCAAGGATTTACCTGCCGCGTTTAACTTGTCTAAGGGTTATTCCTGTCCCGGTCCCATCACTGTATGAATGTGAGACAACAGACGATTTCCTCGCTCACTAAGAAGATTGCACCAAACCAGATCCTATCCTCTCCAACACGGAGCCCATAGAAAAACACCGCTGTCCTGCTGTCCTCTCCCGAAGCGTCTCCTGTTGCTGTCCAATTACGTTCTCCACATTCTCCTTGGATTCCTTTGTTGACGTCCACTTTAGTGTCTGAATGGGAAATTCCGTATATGATTTTCATCGCCCATTCCGATGACGTCATTTTGTCTAAACGCCATGTGGCAGTATGCCCCCCTCCCTTTTAAAATGATGTAATCATTTTTTTTTTTCATCAAGAGAATTAATCTGACACATAGCAGTGTAGACACAATGACTTTTATCCCAACCGCTATGTCGTAAATCGTAATCTCATAGGTGTAGTCGCGGTAAATGATCCTTAAAGAAGTCATCATAAATTCTCTGTGAATGTGTGGCAATAATGACCGAGTGACAATATCCTTCAACGGCGTATTTCATTATGCTATATGTAGTGGTGTCTATACTTGGAAATGGCGATCGCAATAACATTGACAACCCATAATTAAGTAATAATAACTAACGATCAATGATCAAAATATAACTACACTAACATAGTATTTAATCTAACTACGTTAACTATTCAACTATTATCACAATTCATTAAATTAACTCTATATACACATACTACATATAATAATTCTATAAAATGTTCATTAAGTTCAACTTGTCATAGCACATTACGTGTTCACCGGTTCTTCTTTAAAATGACATCGTCACAAACCATCCAAGTGAAAACCCGACACAGGAGAGAAGCCACTCAAGTCAAAGTTCTCAAAGTTCTCCATTCCTCATCGTAAATTTTCTTATCATCCTGTCAAAATCACATAATGACAGAAGTATCCAACTACTTAAACTAGCTATTTGCATTCATACTATGTAATTGTTGATCTGTGTGTGTATTGCCAGTAAATTCGGTGCTATCTAACACATATTTCCAAACCCTCTATGAACAAACAAATATAATAAACTAGAATTGAATAAATTTAATAAAATATTTATATTTATAGTTGATTTAGAATATCGGCAAGATTATAATTGATTTGTAGATCCTACAGTTTTGTGAAGAATCATATCTCAAAGATTCAAGATTTCTAAGATAATAAATCAGAAATATAATAAATATTTAAATCAAATACTTTTCATAAAATTATTAAGTTCTCTAATAACGATATAGTTACGAACAATTATCTGTAGAATAGAGAACCAACATATTTTCACACACTTAAGTGAAGAAAGATAGTGAGAACAATTCTGACAAGTATACCTTTACACAGTGACATCTGGGATAACTATGTAATAAGACCCTAATGTGTCTGTGGTGTGCTATGTGTTGATATGAACCTAACACTTTCATCCCATTTTATTTTTCTTGTTATTCTTTTCTTTTATTCGTCCTTTCATTCATTTTCTTTCTTTCTTTCTTTCTTTCAAATCTGTAGAATCTCTCTTCTGCACTCATGCCAATATTTGTACATTGTAACTTTGTTGATTGGAACAATGTAATTGTTTTCAGTCTTGTGTATCTTCTTTTAACTTGTGAATGGATAATTGTAATGCCGCACGCTACGTATTTCTTTGATTGTGTGTATCTGTTAGTGACATACTGTTTAACTTCAGCGTGTATGTGTGTAATACACCTAATGACTTCTGTATGTACGTTTGTGACACACTTCTTGACTTCTGTGCGTATGTATGTAATACGTTTCTTGCCTTTTGTGTGTATATTTGTGCTATGCTTCTTCACTTCTGTGTGCATGTTTATGATATGCGTTTTTGTTTGTATGAACCCGTTTACACTATGTTTCTCCGCTTGTTGTGCATGTAACTTTTGTGTGTAACAACCAATGCGTGTAAGTTTTATTCTCTTTTTAGAATGTTTCAAAAAGATGTCATTTAAAGACATATAATCACGTTTCATCTGTTTCTGATATGATGAAGAATGTTCGTTTATCTCGTGCATATCCTGGTTTATACAATTCGTTTCTGTTGCGTTATCACACATTTGTGTTAGCTCATTTTCGTTACCAATTGGTCTAACTTGTTTTAATTGTGTGTTTTCTTCTTCTTTTCATGCGTCGTTTGAGTTTGGGTACTTATGAGTGTCTCGTCAGGTTTGCGTTCGATGGTTACTTTCTGAACGAAATCTCTGGCGTTTGGTTCTTCCACTACTGTAGCAGATACCTTACCTGTGTGATTATTTTCCTTTATTTCATACATTTGTCTCATACGCTTCCTTCCACATTGTTTCCTTTGCAAGATTCTCCTCTTCAAGTGCGAGTCGCTTTTTGCATGATTTCTGTCTCGACGGTTAATTGTCTTGCCTTTAACTCTGCGTCTGCGGTTATCTGTCTTGCCTGTTAACTCTTTTCTCATTTCAGCTATCTTTTCCTGTTCCTTCAGAGCCAAATTCTCTTTTTCGGCCGCAATCCTTTCGCGTCTCAAAGTTAATTCTTTTTCTCTAGCTGCTATCTCATTCTGCTTGATAGCCATCTCCAGCGCCAATTTCTTTTGTCGTTCTTGTCGTTCACACGTAGCTTGAAGTTGCTTTGCCTCCCTCTCACGTGCAGCTTGAGCTCTATATTCCTGTATGACCCAATTCCTGAGTTCTGCTCCAGCCAATCCATTCTTCTCACCCAACTCCGTGAGATCTTGTAGTGTAGACATCTTGTCCTACCTGTATAATAATCTAGATGAAATATCATAGAAGAGTATGCAAAAATGTAAATATGTTCAATTCAGATATAACAACTGCTGAACAAAATGTGAACTGTAACTCAACAGCACTGTAACTTGAACAATAAAGAAATTCAGTAACTTCTTGCTATCTATATATCTGAAGTGTTACTATATGTAAATAACAGAAAATAATATAAGAAAAATATTCAGTATAAAGAATATATAATACTAGACAGTCAACAATGACAGAAGACGACTGATGAGTGACGTAACTAGATATTTTCTTTCATAAAAGACAATAGTACTTTTATAGAAATTACTTCTACACTTAACACAAGACAAGAATTATCTGTTGACACCCCAATATTCCAGTGTCCTTGCTTAATGTAAAAATGCCCTTCTAACCGCCCACACTATCCATTTTTGAATTAATTTACTCATTATTAAATAATAGGCACCTCATTTATCAACAATAACACATTAACCAACAATAACATATACTGGCCTTTTTCAGGTTCTCGTGTCCGTAAATATAACTAAGTAGAGTTCCTGTCGTTCAAAAAATTTGACATAGAATTGTGTCGATCAGTTCAATAAGAAATTGATCCGTGGTCATCACTCGAGTATTGGTATGATTGTTGATTTCTACCCGAGAAACTGTGTCCACAATAGACTGTTGCTCCTGGCTTGAACGATAGCACAATTAATTTGTACTTTCACCCTGGACTCAGGAAGTCCGTAACCAACCCATAACACGTAGTTGGCTGTAGTGTAACGACGACGTTTGAATTTTTTTTCTGCAGCCTTATTGTGATAAGTTTAGGCTGTTGTAGGTATCCGACTGAATGATGCCCACAGTGAAATCAGTAGATCTGCTTGCATCCAGTTCTGGTACATAAAGTCCAATGCGTGAACAAGCTGACTGTGTCTGGTGTCACGATGAAAAATGGTAGTTGTCAATCCGTGTGATAGTACGTCAGAGTCTTGAGGAACATGTAACGTTTCGATGCAGTGTAGTGTCCAGTAGTATTCTGTCACGGTGTCGTGTGCAGAGGTGTAGTGAAATTTCGTATGCGTTGATATTACAAGAGACGTGTCAATCCACAATCATGAAATGGTGAGTCATTTGCTACAGCTGTGCACTGTGTAACATCCATAAGTGTCTTTATATGTTCCTGATAATGGCATCGTAAATGTGTAGAAGTTGGTGAAGTCGTATAAATGCCGTGTGGAGGTAAGTGTCCTGTTGTCTGTGTATCTATATGTGGCGTTGTCTTTATGACCTGGTATCAGAGTGGTAGTTCCACTGAATGTCCCAACCACCTATATTTCCTTCAGACTCTTGGTGGAGGGAAGTGTAGGTACTCCCGATAATGTATAATGTACCTTCATAGTTTCATCCGATATAGATAAATGTACAATAGTTAATGTCCCCCAGAAGAATAATGAATGATCCTTGTGTCGACAGTGTAAATTTGACAAAGTGTCGGCAGCCAATAACTATTATGTAGATATCCTTTTCTTCGCCAAGTGTATCTTGACTGTAGTATATTAATGTTCAAGAGTTGTGCACTGTAATGTGTAGACTACGTCTAATTTCAAAACATGTCCTATGTAATCAATTGGTATTATCATGTGTAATATGTCTCCTGATAGCGGACATCGAACTGATAAAGTGTCACATTGTCGTACAGCTTTGTGAACTAGCACAAGTTTGCTTTCTTACCTTGTGTATAGCAAACGACATTTGATTTGAATAATCAATCATTAATATTACATGGTTGCAGTCAGCAACTGTTGTTGTCTTCTGTTACGTTTAAAATGGTGCGCGTCGTTTGTACTATTCGTGCACTTCAACTTGACGTGTAATTTTCATCATTGCAAAAGCGGTAGTCATTCTTTCCTCATTAATAATCTGTAATACTGTCCTCCACTCCGTGTAACAATAATATGTTATGTTTCGTTTTCTGGCGACGTCAGACAGCTTATATTAAATCAGGCCGCCATGTTGTCGCATTCTGTATACTCCTGATGTACATTTCGTGCTAAGGAATATATCATCGTGGCGTGCATTTTATGTTTCTTACTGATCTGGCGGAATCAATCGTCGTTTATTCATATCATCATCGTTTCCTCGGATCGAAGTCCCCACGTTGTCTTGACACATGCCGACGCATCTCAACTCCAAGACATAAAGTTGCTCGTACTCAACAACAACATAATAAACAGCGCTCACCTTGATGAAACAGACGCAAACCAGCCGACGGCAATTTCAGGCATTTATTACATGCTCTAGTAGAATAACAAAGAACGCTATTCCATATTATAACCTGCCCCTGAAGACGGGGACGGGTGGTTATATAGTTATACAGACTCAGTTCCCGAATTCTGCCATTGCCCTAGGAAGGTCGCTCTTTTCCCAAGGATTTACCTGCCGCGTTTAACTTGTCTAAGGGTTATTCCTGTCCCGGTCCCATCACTGTATGAATGTGAGACAACAGACGATTTCCTCGCTCACTAAGAAGATTGCACCAAACCAGATCCTATCCTCTCCAACACGGAGCCCATAGAAAAACACCGCTGTCCTGCTCTTCTCTCCCGAAGCGTCTTCTGTTGCCGTCCTATGACGTTCTTCCCATTCCTCTTGGATTCCCTTGTTGACGTCCACTTTAGTGTCTGAATGGGAAACTCCGTATATGATTTTCCACCGTCCATTCCGATGACGTCATTATGTCTAAACGCCATGTGGCAGTTTTGTCACATACTCGGTTCATGTTGATAGGCCATCCCACACTTGATGATGGGGCAGTTAGGCCGACATGGGACCAGCATAGAGTTCTGATTCATTATTTACTTTCAGTGTAGACATACAATTCTGCTTGTTATTCATTTGGTTCATCTGGAATTAATTCCAGGATTCTGCTGCAGGCATGAGACTGAAGAATATTATTCCACCACATATCCAGGGTTGCAGGCCATCAGGTGATTCCTGTGGTTGCAGGCGTAGAGGCATTTACTCCGCTAGCTGCTTTCATATGGTCTTTTTTTTTTGGGTGTTCAGGTTTTGGGACCTTGAGGTAATCTGGTGTAGTTATGGTTCAGAGGTTCTGAAGTTGGTACATTTGTTTGTATTGGCTATAATGTTGTTTCAGTGTCTCTTCCCATTTGTTTGAGTTGGTGTTCATAGCTAGAACTTGGTGGTGAATAGCTGAATCTTTATGTTTAACTGTTGCAGCTGTGAGACGTTCTTTCGAAGACTTATCCATTGTTGGATATTAACTTGGTAATCCAACCAACAGTTGAAGGTTACTCACTGTTGTTAGGTTTAGTAACTTGTAGAAGGATTGTCCCAGTTTCACTGACTTGGTTGAATGATTAGGCCATAGGTGATACTTCTCAGAAGTAAAGCAGATGATACACTGTTGTCAGTACTCTGTTGATCTTCATCTTTGTAGATTATGAGATCTTGAAGTCCATCCTGGATATTCCTACTAAAATAGGACTTCCTCAATCACACCGTCAGTTGTCTTTGTATGTATCTCTTTTGCTGCGTTTGCAGCTTATGAGTGCAGCAGTAAACGTTGATGTATTTCTAGATCCAGAACATGGTTAAGCCATTTAGTCCTGACTCACCTTCATCAGGCTGTTAACCCAGGATCCTTATGATAGTTATGAAATGCAGTCCCACCACATTCAACCACCACTTGCTTCTCTTCTATAGAAAAGGGATGACAAGAATACAACACGAGCATTAACCTACTGTGTTATGGTAAAAGGTTTACAACACAATTACTAACAAAAATACAACCAACAAGAGGAGAAGGGGAAAGGAGTCGGTGTCCGCGTTCCACTGTCCCTCATCTTGTTTGGTGTAGAGCCATTCTGACTCTAAATAGTGAGTAAGGTATTTTCTCACTTTATTTTATGTTCTGTTGTTACTGGGACTATTAGATGAGTGAAGTCATTCTGTCCATCCAACTTGTTGATATTGTATCTCTCATTCAAGAAGAAAATAGCCTATACAGAATCTCTGTGGTTTCTAATGCTGCGTCTTCCTTTCGGCACTATCCTCATCATTAGGTCAAGGCTATTCAACATTGGCTTCTTAAGTACTGACATTCACATGGATTCTTCCATCAACATCCTCTAATCCCCAGGTGCAACATTAAAATGTATATTCCCACAGTAAAAAGTAACAATCAGAACAGAGAAAATTCTCATACCAGAAAAAACATACATGTACATTTCTCTGATATTAAGTGCATGATAATCATACATAATAATTAATCATAATGATGATGCAGGGAGCCTAGGTTTTTAAATTTTCTTCAGGGGTTAATCCCTAAACTAAAACATACATTGTTTTCCCCCACTGCGTACAGCACATGGGGATAGTAACCGCTGTTGATATATTTTGCCAATGACTGCTATTATTCGGAGTGTATTTATTAGAATAACTTATGCCATATGGTCCAGTCTTCTGAATATTGCAAGCAATTTATTCACATCAATCTTCGCTTCTGTTCCTACTACAGTGAGGTGATACGGATTGAATCCTATCCGAACATTCATTTATATCACTTTTACTTTAATTGTTCTTGAATTTATATTCTCAAACATGGCAATTCCCTAGCACTATTTTATGAAATGATTATATGTCCTTCACTCCTATGGAGTGGTTATTAATCTGTTAACAAAAGGATTGCACTAAAATTTAGCACTATATTTCTAAGTTACCGATTATGGTGTGGCAAAGCCTTTTTATCCCCTGACTGAGAGTCAGAAATATGCGTAATCATTTGTATGTCCCCGCATGGATAAAACAAGTTCAGAGATATCCTTAGCAGTGCATTTACACTACATAGGATATTTGAAAGTGGCAGACACAAGTTCTCTACTATGAATTATGTAATCAAGAGTCTGTTCCCACCTTGAGAAAATGTTTCTTTAAAGTCCAATCTCTACAGTACATAGATAATTTGCAGATTTCTAAGCTTCGGTAGTGATATATAGTTCCATTGCATAGAAGTTATTTTTCATAGGACTATGAAATTGGCAGAAACTAGTTTTCTTCTTTGAAGTATGAATCAGGAGTCTGTTCCTAAATTGAGAAGAGTTTCTGACATGAGATTTGATACTCTACAGTACACATATTTATAGGTTAGGCACTATTAGTTAGATATAAGTTCATAATGCCTATAAAAGATTTTAACATATGGATTTGAAATTGCAAAACATAGGAAAAATTACCGCGTGGCACCCACATGTGCTTGAGTACTAAAAATAAAATCAGACTCTAGCTTACAAGAACTGTTGAATTATCATTCTAACTAATTCTTAATTTAACACACTGGTATATGTACTTTATAAAAATAATGAATACATCTTAATAATGTAGATATAACATACCAATAGCTTCAGAGTGAGATGGTTTTAAAAGGCAAAATTGCCTTTTCCCCACACCAGGAACTTTTACATGTCTGCTCTTTGTGTAGTACTGACCAAAAATGGCTACACTGGGCCTTTGTTTTTCAATCAGTCCCGGTCTTGCCTGGTACGTGAAAAAAAATAAAGCCAAATAAATTAAGCTGTGCCACGGTCAGTCTATCGCTGTTTTATTTTCTACTCCTACCTAAGCAAGTTACTTAAACAGTAATTGTACGGGGTTGTCTATTTTTAAGGGAGTCACTGCTAGGGAAGGGTGAGGATGTTTTATTATATCACATAGATATGTCATAATTTGGGCAGTCATGGAATATGTGCTCTGCTGTCTGCGACGCCAAACTACATGTGCACATGGCTGATTCACCAATCTTGAATTTTGTATACATGTGGTTGCGCAATCTATTGTGTCCTCCTTCTTGTCTTCTTCTTCTTCTTCTTCTTCTTCTTCTTCTTCTTCTTCTTCTTCTTCTTCTTCTTCTTCTTCTGCGTTCATCCGGAGGTTTTTTTTCGGATGTAATTGTGTTGTGCCTGTTTACAGCAGAGCTGCGTTCTTGCGCCGTTAGGCCGACACATCTGACTTCTACAGCATTTGTTGACCGGGTTAACCTTCCCAGGGTGTCCGCTTCTGAGGCACAGAATAATGATTCTGGTCTGTCCATAGCGTGGTGGTCGTCTTGAGCAGGTTTTGGTGGCTTTTTGACTGATTTGATCATTTTTTTCTTTTGGTGGTATGTAGTGGGCACATCAGGCTGTTCTTCTTTTGCTTCTTCCTTAGCTAGTCGATCAGCTCTGTTGTTTCTAGGTATTCCACAGTGGGATGGTATCCACTATATGGTGACCTTATGCTGACTGCTAAGTTCAAAAAGTAGTGTCCTTATTACTGGCATTTCCCAGACAGGAGCGCCTCGAGTACTGATTTTGCATCTGTCAATAGCACCACAGGTTGTGTACCATGGCTGGTATTTAGTAATTTCTCTGTTGCTATCTTGATTGCCTCAATTTCAGCATCACAGTTATGGCAGTACTTTCTTTTCTTGTTACAATTCTGTGTACACTCCCTCTCCTCTATTTCAAACAGCATTTTGTGCTGACGCATCTGTGTATACACGGATTAAGAGATCCTGTGGGTATTCTTCATCAAGGAAGCTGAGAGTGGCGGTTCTGCACTGTACACTGTTCTGTTCTTCCTAGTCAAATATTCCCTATAAGAAGATAACCCTAGACCAAATCAAGAAAAACAGAAAAAGGCTGAAACCACTTATCTTGGACAATGTAATTTGATGTAATAGAGCGTAGAATATTCAAGTGAAATCTAGTGAAAATTAAATTATTCTGAATTGGAAACAGATACTAACAAGATGCTAAATTTATAATGTGGACATGACATGCTTACAAGTCGGAGAAGCATGACGAGGCGAGTTCTCCTATGAGCTTAAGAGGTAGGACACGAGGAGTTTAAGTTTCTGACAGGCAGAACGAGTACTGATTTTTAAGTACAGGAAAGATAAGATTGAAGGCGTGTGTTACAACAAACTGTATAGTAATTTTTATAATTATTAGTAAGCTGTGAAATACAGATGTCCAGAAAGAACTATGAATCGTGTAATTATTATTGAAAATTGATAAAATATCAACGTAGGCTCATACAGATTCTTTGTACAGTGAGGACTGAACATTTGTTATATCGAATGAGACATATATCAAGATGTGTGAAAGAAATAAGGTGCGGAAATGAGATTATACTGGATGGACACAGTAAAGCCACAGCAGACGATTGTGTCAACAATGCAGCGATTGATAATTTAACACAGGAACAACTTAACGTCAAGAATAAACATTATGTAATTGCAAGAACTTTGGAAATTAATTGTCCTTTGAAAACTTTGAAGCAATCAGGTGAAATAGAAATAAGACGTGTTTATGAGAATCTGTGTAGCGATTACAATATGTTTTGTAGAAAAATGATATTAAAGATTAGAACAATGTAAACATTTGTATCAAGTCCAAATATTGTAAACAAGTGATCAAACATAAACCACAGTGTAATATACAAGTAAATGGGAATATTCTTCAACAAGTGAATAGGTACAATTATCTCGGAACAGTGATAACATCTGATGGGAGATGCCTGGAAGAGATTAGAACAAGAATCGCCATGGCAAAAGTAGCCTTTAGCAAGATGAAAAACATACTGACCAATAAAAAGATGTCAATTGAAATGAGAAAAAGAGTGTTGAGGTGCTACATAGAACCTGTACTTTTATATGGATGTGAAGCTTGGACAATGAGCAGCCAGGCTGAAAAACATCTGATGGCTGTAGAAATGTGGTTTCTGAGGAAAATGCAAAGAATACCATGGACAGCCAGAAAGACCAATGAACAAGTCCTTCAAGAAACAAATGAAATCGTAAACTGATTAGAGACATTAGATGTAGACAGTCACAATTTTTTGAACATGTTATGAGAAGAAATGATTTGGAGAACTTGGTGACAACTGGTAAGATCGAGGGGAACAGACCAAGGGGAAGACCTAGAAACAAGTATCTGGATGGCTTGGCCTTGTGGCATGGTCGAGACAGAAACACGGAACTGATCCACGACTCTGGTGATCGAGTGAGATGGCAGAACATGACCGCCCACGCTTACCGGCATGGCACATGATGGATGGATGGATCAAACATAAAAACATTATGGATTACATGATTACACGAGGGACATTTTAGAATTCTGTGATTATAGACATGTTAACTAAGAAAACTGTGCAACAAATAGATGAAGAGTTGAAATGTTAATGTTTTGAGCCATAAACCATTGGCACTGACATTAATTATTTAGACAGTTTAACATGATCTTGCGGAAGTGTGCAGTTCACGATAGTTTGCAGTTTGCTTGTGTTATCGATTGCTTAGTGGTTAGTGAAGTTACAGTGTTAACATTTGTATTAGATTATAATGGTTTGAATGTTGGAAATTAGTGCTTGTGTGTATCAGCCTATAACAAAATATTAATTTAAGAATTAATAACTTAAAGCAGGTGTAGTAAATTAGCATAGGAATATATGTTAAGTAGGGCATTTTTAAAATTCAGTTGCTTTTTATTTCAGAATCTTCTGCTATTCTATGATAGAATTATAACAATAGATTAATAAATTTAGGAGGTAGCTTAAAATTAATTATTGCTTATGTTGTAAAATCAATATATCAGTATAATTAGGTTATATATTATTGAATTATAAAATTATAATGATATTTTGAGTGTAGATAGAAGCTCAGAAGAGTCAGAAGAGATTGATACCAATTTTTAAGGGATGAAGTGGTTATTGTTTAAGATTAAGTTATTTAATAGAAAGAGAAACATTGATTTGTTGATATTGTTAATTAATTAAACTTATAGTTAAGTTGAGTAGTGTTGAAATTAGATATTTGCATAATAATCGCTAACATCTAACATTATTTAATAATTTTGATAAAGAATGAATTATTTGTTTTATGTTTAAAAGGGAACTAACATATATTGAATTAACAGATCAAGTTGCATGTTTGCTAACCACTTTTTTGTTATCTTTTGGTTAATAACGCATATCAGTTGAGAGCAGTGCAGTTATGATCTTTAGGAATATTTGTTCATGTTTATTTGGGTTCATTGAATAATTTTTTTCTTTTTAAACTTAGTTTATTGCATGCAAAAGTTTATTTGAAGTATCATCATGATTTCTTGCATGTTATAAAACTAACTGAGCATAATATTGCTATTGCTTTTGTTTTTATCAAGTATAATTTTAGCTACAATTATCAAGGGTACACAGAGAAATACACCCAGTAAAGAGGTACACTAAGGGCTGATGGAAGTTCGGTAATTTCCCTAAACTGAGGGACCATCATACTATACAGTACCAAGATTGAAATATTATCAGGTAACTGATTGTTGCACTAGGCACTAACCTCTGCCGGATAAAGAGTAAGATAAAGCGTGAGATTTATCCTTTAAGGAGAGAAAATTAATTACAGGAAAGGTATAAAAAGGAAAAGAATCAGTAAGTTAAGATAAACAAAGATTACTACAATCATCCATTGAGGAGAAAAGACTAGAAGAGAACGTGGTAAGAGGTTTGGGAAGACTTTCTGCCTAGACTGACTCACTAACGCAGTATATGGTGCTTGAATGTCGGAGTCAAAGAGCTAATAATGATACTATAGGTACTAAGTCAGGTGATCAGATACAAACATGTTGCTTGCCTGCTTGTTTGCTTGCATTCGCTGGCTGTGAACTCCAGCATTAAGTCCAGTATGTCGAATGGTGCCATACTATTGTTCAACATCAGTGTGATGTCATACTGGACTAAGGTTATTATGAGTATCTGTTGTCCCATGTCTGGCTTATTGGTGTGCAGACTGGTAGTTCCTCACCTTGCAGGCAGATACTCTCTGACTTCAGAGGATAGAAACATCTTATTAGTACCAATGGTATGATTTGGACATAATTGTAGCATAAACTAGCAGTCAACGTTGCGTTCAGAGATAGAAGTGGATGCTAAGATGGAGCTTTTGATAACAGTCATCGAATGGCTGATAGTGTTTATGAGGAACCTGTAATAAGTCATATAAAGGGTATGCAGACTTGCTCGGCTACAGAATTTGGTGCATAGATCTGAATACTTAAAGGTGCCATTACATAGTAGACACAGATATTAATGCTTTGCATGTGTTGCTTGCATGATTTCATCTATGATTCAAAGCAATAACAGCTTCAATCAATTGATTGTTATTTACAAATACAATTAATTGATTGATTGATCAAGTAAATATATTTGATTTAATGATATAGATTATAAAGATCATTAATTGATTACATGATGAATTACAAACTTTGATAAGTTGATAAATGTCAAGTATTATTATTATTTTGTAATTATTGATTATATTGAATTGTGTTAATTATTAATTGAATAAGAATTCATAGGAAATTTTAAATATTATAGATGTACTAGCTGACCCGGCCCGGCTTCGCCCAGCCCCTGATGGGAGAATCTCATTTAATTCATATAAGTAGTCATATAAGTTCCCATTCCTGACTGTCTGTCTGCCTGTCTGTCTGTCTGCCTGTCTGTCTGTCTGTCTGACCCAGACCAGCTTCATCCAGTCCCTGGTGGGGATTTGTCTGTCTGTCTGTCTGTCTATGTATCTATGTATCTATCTATGTATTTATCTGTCTGTCTGTCTATCTGTCTGTCTGACCCGGCCCGGCTATTTATCTATAGCCAGGGGACTTAACCTAAGATATAGCAATGCTACTAAAAGTTATGTCCCTTTATTTAATTTTTCTTATGTTAAGTCATGTAAATTTAATTATTAAATTTTAGAAAGTATTTTAGTATTGTACACTAAAAAACTATGACAGACGGTTGCATGGGAATGAAAAGAAGACTGTAGAAAATTTCATCTCAATCGGATGGACCGTTCGCGAACGCATAAAGAATGGACACACACACATACATACATAAATTGCCTTTTATAGATTTAGATTAATTAGAAATTATTGATTAATTGATTATTAATTTGATTGATTATGTATAAATTATAATAGATATATGAGTACAGATATTATATTAGAATATTAGTACATAAACAATATAAAATATAAATTATTGGCACCTTTCCGTCTTGACAGACGATAGTTTGGTACATTACGCTTTAAAAAAAGGCTTAATAACTATGATCCATGGCGGTGGCGAGTGTGGCTGATAAGGCCATTACTTGCTGCAAATGTTTGTCCACAGTGGGTGCATATGAAAGCATGGTAATTTCCACCATCATGCACCATCTTACATCTCTCACGCACTGTGTGTGCTTTATCTGCAATAATTTTCTCCTTTGTCTTTATTCCATTTCTGATGTTTGCCCTCCATGCAACACGTTCAGCGGCGACTTGCTCCCAATGTGCATTATCAATGCCTGTATCAATCATGTCCCGCTTACACACATCTTTGTATCGTAGTAGAGGCAGACCCTGAGATCTCTTACCCATCTGTAATTCACCAAAAAAGATGTCCTTTGGTATTCTACCATCATCCATCCTCCTAAGATGTCCTATCCATCTAAGTCTACGAAGACTGAGCATGGAATAAACCGTCACACAACCTGATCTTTCCAATACTTCAGTATTTGTGATTTTGTCTTGCCACGTAATACCAAGTATTCTTCGCAGACACCGCATATGAAAGCTGTTTAAACGTTTCTCTTGGCGTGAGTAAGTTGTCCAGGTTTCACTGCCATAAAGAAGAGTACTAAGGACACAGGCTTGATAGACAAGGACTTTTGTTTTGGCAGTAAGCTTCCTGTTCTCCCAGACTCTTTTTCTTAACCTGTTCATTGTTGTTGCTGCCTTACCAATCCGGATGTTGATTTCCTGATCTAGGGATAATTTGCTATTTACCACTGATCCTAGATATGTAAAATGGTCTACCATCTCTAGTTCGGCGTCGTCAATAAAGATTGATGGTACCCCATGTGCACCTTGTGACATAATCTGTGTCTTCTTTTTGCTAATTGTTAAACCAAATTCAGAACAAGCATTGGAGAATGCAGATAGTAGACATTGTAATTCTTCCTCAGAGTGGGTCGTAACTGCAGCATCATCTGCAAAAAGCAACTCTCTGATCAGTACCCTCCTAATTTTGGTCTTGGCCTTCAATCTCTGAGCATTGTAGAGGCCGCCATCTGAGCGTGAGTGAATGTATATACCACCATCCTGATCACGAAAGGCATATTTCAGTAGAAGTGAAAAGTATATTCCAAAGAGGGTGGGAGCTAGTACACAACCTTGCTTAACTCCACTCTTGATTTCAAACTCTTCAGAAGTTGCACCATCAAACTTGATTATACCCTTCATGCCTGTGTGGAACGATTCCACAATGGACAGAAGAGTTGGTGGGCAGCCAATCTTCTTTAGTGCCTTGAATAGACCCTCACGACTGACCAAATCAAATGCCTTTGTGAGGTCGATGAAGGCAATAAACAGTGGTTGATTCTGTTCACGGCATTTTTCTTGCATTTGTCGCAATGAGAATATCATATCAATGGTAGACCGGTTCTGTCGAAAGCCACACTGTGATTCGGGGTAGACTTGATCTCCTAGGACTTGAAGTCTGCGCAGAACAATTCTGGCAAATACTTTTCCAACAATACACAGAAGTGAGATACCCCTATAGTTGTTGCAGTCGCTCCGATCGCCCTTGTTCTTGTACAGTGTTATGATGCTTGAATCTTTGAAATCCTGTGGGACTTGTCCTTCTCGCCAGCATAGCTCTATTAGGGGGTGGATCTGTAGAGTGAGTGTGTCTTGCCCACTCCTGATAACCTCTATTGGAATCCCATCTTTACCTGGAGCCTTGCCAGATGCAAGTTCATTTATAGCACACTTAACTTCTGTTATGGTGGGAAGTGTGTCCAGGTGGTCAAGAGTTGGTAGAGCCTCTATGGCGTTGAGGGCATCATCCGCTAGTTTGGTCTCACTTGAGTAAAGCTCCAAATAGTGCTCTACCCATCTGTCCATCTGCTGTTTCTTATCAGTTATGATTTCTCCAGTCAAGGTTTTCAATGGTGCACTTCTTTTGATCATTGGACCACAGGCTTTCTTTATTCCTTCATACATGCCTCTGATGTTTCCCTTATCACTTGCGATTTGAATGGATTCACATAACTTGATCCAATAATCATTTGCACACTGCCTGGCAGCCTTTTGTACATCCTTCCTAGCTTGCTTTAGCTCACCCAGAGTGTACACATTGGTCTTTCCTTGTTTCTTAAGAGAGCTATCTTCTTCTTATCAATCAAGGGCTGCAGAGTCTGGCTGTTTGCTGCACACCAATCCTGCATCTGATGATCCACAGTGCCGTAAACCCCTACAGCAGTTTTATAAAGAGTTTCCTTAAGTTGACCCCACTTTTCATTTACTGTACAATTTTCTGGTGTATCAGTGAAAGCGTCTTCAAGTTGCTGTTGAAACTGAAAGCACTTTTCAGGATCATGAGTGTTAATAATATTAATCCTGGGGCTAGATTTGTGTTTAGCTGTGTAGATTCTCTTTGGTCTCAGTCTAACCCTTGCAACAACCAAAGAATGATCCGTATCACAGTCAGCACTGTGGTAACTTCGAGTCAATGATATATGGTTCAGATGTTGTCTCCGTGTGATGATGAAGTCCAGCTGGTGCCAATGGCCGGATCTTGGATGTTTCCATGTGACCTTATGCAGCTCTTTTGTTTTAAAAAAGGAGTTTGTAATACATAGGTCATTTCTGGTGCAATGCTCCAGCAGCCTTTGCCCATTTTCATTCATGCGACCGATGTTGTATTTTCCAAGGCACACTGGCCATGAACTCGAGTCCTTGCCCACACGAGCATTGAAATCACCGAGCATATAAATGTAGTCAGATTTTGGAACTGCCTTGATCACGGAGTCTAACTCCTCATAGAACGAATCCTTCACATCATCAGAGGAATCGAGTGTCGGTGCATATGCAGTAATAATGGTGGCAAAACCACAAGAGGTTGCCAAGCGCAGGGATAATAGTCTTTCATTTCCTCCTGCTGGAATTTCAATCATTCCCAGTAGCGAATTCTTCACTGCAAAGCCCACACCGTGTTGCCTTTTTTTCTGCCTGCCCTCTACCCTTCCAAAAAAGGTGTAATTGTTTTCCCTGAGTGACCTTTCCTTAACGAGGCGAGTCTCCTGCAGGCCAGCAATATCAGTGTTAAGACGATTGAGTTCGGCATCAATCACAGCCGTTTTTCTCACATCGTCAATATTGGTCAAGTCAGTGGAAAATCCTGGACACATGGTTCTCACGTTCCAGGTTGCAAGCCGTAGCTTGAGGTTTCTATTTTTCTTTTTATTTGTACCTGGTGCATTGGTTTTACAGCCTGCGATTCAGATTTTGTCCTAGCCCCAAGCACCCATTTAAGCAGGCGGGCTGTGGCGGATCAGCATCCAATTGGCCGGGGGCTGCCCAGCTTGAGGCGGGCGGTAGCTGATCAGTGACACCTGTAGGTGTCTCCCACCGTCAGAGGCAACGCGTGGCGCCCCATGTCTACGCCAATTGACAGGAACTTGTAACACGTAACAGTTGCCTCTCGCTTTGATTCCGAGACCAGTTAAGACCAGGGATGGAGTTATTACCTCTCCGTAGCACACAGCCTGGGCTAAAATATAGAGATCATGTGTTGCCCATGCAGCATGATCCCTCTCTCGGCCTGCCTAGTTCACTCCAGAGGAAAGGTAACCTCTACATCTGGAACAAGACAAGCTGCAGAAGCTGCCGGATCAGCAAAGCAATGCTCTAACTGTCCGCCTGTCGGAGCTTTGATCCCAGATCAGCCGCCAACCAAGCCTTAGGGCCTGGTCTGCCCTGCCATGACATGTTGTCTTTAGGTTGCATTTCCTCGCACCAGGGTACGGCTTGTACCCTCCTAATTGCGCTCTTCCGCCCGAAGCCGTTGGCACAATGTAGGGTGTCGGGTTTGGTAAGCGCCGCCCAACGTTCGGCGCTAACAGAAAGCAGGTAGTACCATCTACTGTTATACAGTAGCTCAGTCATATCTGAATAAGACCTGACATACAAACTATGAGTTATAAACAAAGTGATAAAAACTTTAAAGCATCTTCAAAGTTCTCATAAAAATAATGCATCTATTTTAGGTACGTGAAAATTTTCTAAATCGTCTTTTTTTTTAATTACTTTTCGACATCTATACTGAATAATGTAATATTTTTTTTGGCAAGAAAGTTAGTAGAATATCCTTTGAATTACGTCGCAGTCATCCCAGCATTTATAGGTTTTCGTGATATCTTGGTAAGTTTACGTTCAGTAGTTTCAGGTTGCCCTATATAGTTATTAGAATGAAGATTGTTCTCTTCCAATCTGTTTGCCATATTTCCGGGTGCGGGAACGGGAGATTATATGACTACTTATATTAATTAAATGAGACATTCCCCGCCAGGAGCTGGGCGAAGCCGGGCAGGATCATCTAGTATATATATAAAATGAAAGTTCATGTCATAGATGACACCTGTAGGGACTTATCACATTGTATAGTACATTTACAGTAACTGTTTATTCTATAGAAGTTCAAATAGTTTATTGAAATATGTTGTCCACTACTCTAATGTTGAGCTAAATGTTTATTGTTTGTGTGTTTCAGAAATACACCACTGTTGCCAGAGTTGTGAAGTGAAATTATTTCTCATAAGTGCAGTCAGAAATAGAGAAGATGGCATCTGTTAACAATGACTAGGAGTTTATATAAAATCAGGAACATATGTGTTCTTTGATTACACATCTCATGACAGATTCAATAACATTGTTGGTATGGAAGGTTGTTGTAGCCATGAAGACATGGAATGACACACAGACATGGGATCAAGAGTGACTGAAAATAAAATAACTCTTGTTCACCATGAACACATATCATTTGTTGATTGTGAGATTCAGAATGGTTATATAACTTCAGTGAAACATGAGGAATGTGATCAAATATCAGAGAGTATGTCATCTACCAATGAAAGTAACACTAAACTAAAGTGTACGGCTAATAAGACTAGTGAATTACAAAATAGAGATACACAAGTGACACTGTAGACAGATCTCAGAGAAGTCCCTTGATTGTTATAATAGCCCTACCTGTTGTGTGTCTGAAGTTTGTGGTTCAAACGCTGGAGCAGATATATATTTAAATAGAAAGATAAGAACAAATATAATAGAGAAATCTTACAAGTGTGAAGTTTGTGGTGCATCTTTTACTCTTGCTAGCAGTCTGAAGCTCCACAAGAGAACACATACAGGAGAGAAACCTTACAAATGTGATGACTGTGGTGCATCTTTTGCTTGGACTAGCCATCTGAAACTCCACACAAGAACACATACAGGAGAGAAACCTTACAAATGTGATGATTGTGGTGCATCTTTTGCTCGGATTAGCCATCTGAAACGCCACAAAAGAACACATACAGGAGAGAAACCTTACAAATGTGATGATTGTGGCGCATCTTTTGCTCGGATTAGCCATCTGAAACGCCACAAAAGAAAACATACAGGAGAGAAACCTTACAGATGTGATGATTGTAGTGCATCTTTTGCTCAGACTAGCCATCTGAAACTCCACAAAAGAACACATACAGGAGAGAAACCTTACAAGTGTAATGATTGTGGTGCATCTTTTATACAAACTAGCCATTTAGTGTACCACATGAGAACACATACAGGAGAGAAACCTTACAAATGTGATAATTGTGGTGCATCTTTTACTCTAGCTGGCAGTCTGAATCTCCACAAAAGAACACATACAGGACAGAAACCTTACAAATGTGATGATTGTGGTGCATCTTTTACTCTAGCTGGCAGTCTGAATCTCCACAAAAGAACACATACAGGACAGAAACCTTACAAATGTGATGATTGTGGTGCATCTTTTGCTCAGACTAGCTATCTGAAACTCCACAAAAGGACACATACAGGAGAGAAACCATACAAATGTGATGATTGTGGTGCATCTTTTGCTCAGACTAGCTATCTGAAACTCCACAAAAGAACACATACAGGAGAGAAGCCTTACAAGTGTGATGATTGTGGTGCATCTTTTGCTCAGACTAGCTATTTGAAACTCCACAATAGAACACATACAGGAGAGAAACCTTACAAATGTGATAATTGTGGTGCATCTTTTACTCTAGCTGGCAGTCTGAATCTCCACAAGAAAACACATACAGGAGAGAGACCTTACAAATGTGATGACTGTGGTGCATCTTTTACTCGAGTTGGCAGTATGAAACTCCACAAAAGAACACATACAGGAGAGAAACCTTACAAATGTGATGATTGTTGTGCATCTTTTGCTCAGACTAGCTATCTGAAACTCCACAAAAGGACACATACAGGAGAGAAACCTTACAAATGTGATGATTGTGGAGCAACTTTTACTCATGGTGGCAGTCTGAAGATTCACCAGAGAACACATACAGGAGAGAAACCTTACAGATGTGATGATTGTGGTGCATCTTTTGCTCAGACTAGCCATCTGAAACTCCACAAAAGAACACATACAGGAGAGAAACCTTACAAGTGTAATGATTGTGGTGCATATTTTACTCACACTAGCCATTTAGTGTACCACATGAGAACACATAAAGGAGAGAATCCTTACAAATGTGATAATTGTGGTGCATCTTTTACTTTAGCTGGCAGTCTGAATCTCCACAAAAGAACACATACCGGAGAGAAACCTTACAAATGTGATGATTGTGGTGCATCTTTTGCTCGGATTAGCCATCTGAAACACCACAAAAGAACACATACAGGAGAGAAACCTTACAAGTGTGATAATTGTGGTGCATCTTTTGCTCTTGCTTGCAATCTCAAGGTCCATACAAGAACACACACAGGAGAGAAACCTTACAAGTGTGATTATTTTGGTGCATCTTTTGCTCATTCTAGCATTCTGAAAAACCACAAAAGAACACATACAGGAGAGAAACATTACAAATGTGATGATTGTGGTGCAACTTTTACTCACACTAGCCATTTAGTGTACCACATGAGAACACATACAGGAGAGAAACCTTACAAATGTGATGACTGTGTGCATCTTTTGCTTGGACTAGCCATCTGAAACTCCACAAAAGAACACATACAGGAGAGAAACCTTACAAATGTGATGAATGTGGTGCATCTTTTGCTCAGACTAGCCATCTGAAATGCCATAAAAGAACACATACAGGAGAGAAACCTTACAAATGTGATGATTGTGGTGCAACTTTTACTCATGGTGGCACTCTGAAGATTCACCAGAGAACACATACAGGAGAGAAACCTTACAGATGTGATGATTGTGGTGCATCTTTTGCTCATACTAGCTATCTGAAACTCCACAAAAGGACTCATACAGGAGAGAAACCTTACAAATGTGATGATTGTGGTGCATCTTTTGCTCAGACTAGCTATCTGAAACTCCAAAAATGAACACATACAGGAGAGAAACCTTACAAGTGTGATGATTGTGGTGCATCTTTTACTCACACTAGCCATTTAGTGTACCACATGAGAACACATACAGGAGAGAAACCTTACAAATGTGATAATTGTGGGGCATCTTTTACTCTAGCTGGCAGCCTGAATCTCCACAAGAGAACACATACAGGAGAGAGACCTTACAAATGTGATGATTGTGGTGCATCTTTTACTCGAGTTGGCAGCATGAAACTCCACAAAAGAATACATACAGGAGAGAAACCTAACAAGTGTGATGATTGACGTGCATCTTTTACTCACATTAGCCATTTAGTGTACCACATGAGAACACATACAGGAGAGAAACCTTACAAATGTGATAATTGTGGTGCATCTTTTGCTCTTGCTTGCAATCTCAAGGTCCATAAAAGAACACATACAGGAGAGAAACCTTACAAATGTGATGATTGTGGTGCCTCTTTTGTTCAGAATGGCAATCTGAAGCTCCACATAACACATACAGGAGAGAAACCTTACAAGTGATTATTTTGGTTCATCTTTTGCTCAGTCTAGCATTCTAAAAAACCACAAAAGAACACATACTGGAGAAAAACATTACAAATGTGATGATTGTGGTGCAACAGTTACTCACACTAGCCATTTAGTGTACCACATGAGAACACATACAGGAGAGAAACCTTACAAATGTGACGACTGTGGTGCATCTTTTGCTTGGACTAGCCATCTGAAACTTCTTAAAAGAACACATACAGGAGAGAAACCTTACAAATGTGATGATTGTGGTGCATCTTTTACTCTAGCTGGCAGTCTGAATCTCCACAAAAGAACACATACAGGACAGAAACCTTACAAATGTGATGATTGTGGTGCATCTTTTGCTCAGACTAGCTATCTGAAATTCTACAAAAGGACACATACAGGAGAGAAACCTTACAAATGTGATGATTGTGGTGCATCTGTTGCTCAGACTAGCTATCTGAAACTCCACAAAAGAACACATACAGGAGAGAAACCTTACAAGTGTGATGATTGTGGTGCATCTTTTACTCACATTAGCCATTTAGTGTACCACATTAGAACACATACAGGAGAGAAACCTTACAAATGTGATTATTGTGGTGCATCTTTTACTCTAGCTGGCAGTCTGAATCTCCACAAGAGAACACATACAGGAGAGAGACCTTACAAATGTGATGATTGTGGTGCATCTTTTACTTGAGTTGGCAGTATGAAACTTCACAAAAGAACACATACAGGAGTGAAACCTTACAAGTATGATGATTGACGTGCATCTTTTACTCATATTAAACATTTGGTGTACCACATGAGAACACATACAGGAGAGAAACCTTACAAATGTGATAATTGTGGTGCATCTTTTGCTCTTGCTTGCAATCTCAAGATCCATAAAAGAACACATACAGGAGAGAAACCTTACAAATGTGGTGATTGTGTAACAGAGCACCATCTCTGTTAGTGGGTTAAGATGGTGTGCAAGGACTAGGTACGGTTGAGCATCCCATTATAACATAACTAGGGACGCTCAAGCCGTGATGCGGTCTTAGATATAGTTAGTTACTATCTGGACCTTGAATCGGCAACATCTTTTGTAATAAGAGAAAACCTATTGTATGTTGCTTTATATTATACGATATATTCGGTCAAATTAAACATATGGAAAATACAGCCAGGACTTTGTTTACATCTGCTATTTAATGTACCATCACTGTTACATATACAGTAGATTTGGTGCCGCTATTCCAGGATTTCGGACTTGGATTGTTGCGGACAAAACGTGAAGAAAATAGAAGCATATGACACAGCAGAGAACTTTTAATAAACACGCTTTCAAAAATGGTTGTGGTTGCTACAACAAAGAGCCACAACAGCTGTTTCATCGGATGAATCGCTGCTGTTATACGACCTTCTCAGGTTTTGTTGGATGAATCTTCGCCGTTATATGACCTTCTCAGGGTTTGATAGATGAATCGCTGTTGTACGGTTTTTTCAAGTTTTGATGGCTGTTTTTCTTAATATAACCTTAAAAGTAAGACTTGCAACCACCAAAAGCCCGTCCAGGGGTGGATGGTTGTGAGTTTGTTTGTGATCTTGCCCTGTTCGACTGAGTCAAGAGGCTGCTTGAGGTCATCGTGTCGTTGAATTAACCTTGGCTGCCTGAAGTGAGGTCACTTACTGGAGCTGTCCCAGATTGAAGAAATTTTGCTTTCGAAAACAAAACAGCCGCAACTAACCTGAACTTTGGGAGAAACAATACCTCATCAAGATGTCTGTCAGTAGAAAGCGATTACGTTGCTTGTGGTCTTCTCGGACGCGGGTGGGCATAATGGGTTGCCGTCCTGCTGAAGAAGAGAACCTATTGTAATCGCTTCGCTGTTGAGCTTCAGCCGTTTCAAATCTAGACGTGCCCATTTTTCCGGGTGAAGTCCAGGCAGCTCTCCAATCATTTTTGAGCTTTACTGGTGTGTGAGAGCCGTTGTCAAGTCTCCTCCGGGCTCTGGTGTGTGTGAGCCACTGTCAAGTCTCCTCCGGGCTCTGGTGTGTGAGAGCCGCTGTCAAGTCTCCTCTGGGCTCTGGTGTGTGAGAGCCGCTGTCAAGTTTCCTCCGGGCTGTGTCGTGTGAGAGCCGCTATTGCTGTCAAGTCTTCGCCGGGCACTGGGGCACTGCCGTTCGTGCGGTTTGCTAACGGGATTGTTTTTGGCGGACGACATGGATACCTAATGTCTCAATGTACCTGTCCGCTAAACGCAACTGGAGCAAACACAAAAAGCATCATCGAAAAATCGGAACTTGGTAACAGAACTCGTTAATCGAACGATTCAGAACAGCATACTCAAGCGAACGATTTTCCAGACGTTTATTTCCGTCACTGGTACAAAGGATTAAAACTCTGGCAGAAAAGCAAGCTGATCCCTAACCACAGGATCGGCGCCTACTCACATACATCCACCCTTGAGCTCCCAGTCCAGCTCGTTGCCCTTGAAGCCTTCCTATCTATTCTTCAGTTCAATTTCTTAGATACTAAGATTCAGTCTAGGTGGATTTCTATTCCCGATCCATTCACCGTTGTCGTCTCAATAAATTCCTTACCAGACTCCCTGCTGCCTCATCCCGAAATCACGGCATCCAGGTGTCACCTTCACATCGAGCCTTCAGAAACACATCTTGTTCGTATCACAAAGTCACAGCGTCTCTCCTTGCCGTGTTCTGACGTTCTCCACATTCTCCTTGGATTCCTCTGTTGACATCCACTTTAGTGTCTGAATGGGAAACTCCGTATATGACTTTCCACCGCCCATTCCGATGACGTCATTATGTCTAAACGCCATGTGGCAGTATGCCCCCCTCCCTTTTAAAATGATGTAATCATTTTTTTTCTCCAAGAGAATTAACCTGACACATAGCAGTGTAGACACAATGACTTTTATCTCGACCGCTATGTCGTAAATCTTAATCTCATCCAACGGGTAGGTAGGGGACTAGTATTATGACGTCATAATTTTAGGCGTACTCGGAATTAAGTAATAATAACTAATGATCAATGATCAAAATATAACTATACTAACATAGTATTTAATCTAACTACGTTAACTAATCAACTATTATCACAATTCATTAAATTAAATTCTATATACACACAATAATATTATACAATGTTCAATTCATATCACAATACTTGTTCACCAGTTTTCCTTTACAGTAGTTACCCCTAGTCACAAACCATCCAAGTGAAAACTCGATACAGGAGAAAACCCACACAAGTCAAAGTTCCCAAAGTTCTCCATGCCTCAACGGTTCCTCCTCACGTAAATTTCTTATCATCCTGTCAAAATCACATATTGACAGAAGTATCCAACTATTTAAACTAGCTATTTGCATTAATAATATGTAATTGTTGATCTGTGTGTGTATTGCCAGTAAATTCGGTGCTATCTAACACATATTTCCAAACACTCTATGAACAAACAACTATAATAAACTAGGATTGAATAAATTGAATAAAATATTTATATTTATAGTTGATTTAAAATATCGGCAAGATTATAATTGAGTTGTAGCTCTTACAGTTTTGTGAAGAATCATATCTCAAAGATTCAAGATTTCTAAGATAATAAATCAGAAATATAATAAATATTTAAATCAAATACTCTTCATAAAATTATTAAGTTCTCTAATAACGATATAGTTACGAACAATTATCTGTAGAATAGAGAACCAACATATTTTCACACACTTAAGTGAAGAAAAATAGTGAGAATAATTCTGACAAGTATAATCCTACACAGTGACATCTGGGATAACTAAGTAATAAGACCCTAATGTGTCTGTAGTGTACTATGAACCTAACACTTTCATCCAATTTTATTTTTCTTGTTATTCTTTTATTCGTCCTTTCATTCATTTTCTTTCTTTCTTTCTTTGTTTCAAATCTGTATAATCTCTCTTCTGCACTCATGCCAATATTTGTACATTGTAACTTTGTTGATTGGCACAATGTAATTGTTTTCAGTCTTGTGTATCTTCTTTTAACTTGTGAATGGATAATTGTAATGCCGCACGCTACGTATTTCTTTGATTGTGTGTATCTGTTAGTGACATACTGTTTAACTTCAGCGTGTATGTGTGTAATACACCTAATGACTTCTGTATGTACGTTTGTGACACACTTCTTGACTTCTGTGCGTATGTATGTAATCCATTTCTTGCCTTTTGTGTGTATATTTGTGCTATGCTTCTTCACTTCTGTGTGCATGTTTATGATATGCGTTTTTGTTTGTATGAACCCGTTTACACTATGTTTCCTCGCTTGTTGTGCATGCAACTTTTGTGTGTAACAACCAATGCGTGTAACTTTTGGTTTCTTTTTTGAATGTTTCAAAAATATGTCCTTTACCGACAAATAATCTCGTTTGCCTTGTTTTTGAGTATCAGTTATTTCTTCATGTTTGGGTTCGTTGACTTTGTGTAAATCTTGGCATTTGCAATTAATTACCGTTATGCTATCACTCAGTAGCATTGTATCATGCATGTCTACCGTTGATGTACCCTGTGCTATTTGCATCTTTTCTTCTTCTTCTTCTTCTTCTTCTTCTTCTTCTTCTTCTTCTTCTTCTTCTTCTTCTTCTTCTTCTTCTTCTTCTTCTTCTTCTTCTTCTTCTTCTTCTTCTTCTTCTGTTGTTTCAATTTGGGCATTTGTACTTGTAAGTGTTTCGTTAGACTTGTGTTCTATAGTTCCTTTCTGAACGAAATCTCTGGCGTTTGGTTCTTTCACCACTGTAGCACATACTTTACTTGTGTGATTACTTTCCTTTATTTCATATATTTGTCTTATACGCTCCTTCCACATTGTTTCCCTTTCAAGACTCTCCTCCACAAGTGCGAGTCGTTTTTGCATGATTTCTGTCTCGACGGTTAATTGTCTTGCCTTTAACTCTGCGTCTGCGGTTATCTGTCTTGCCGTTAACTCTTTTCTCATTTCAGCTATCTTTTCACGGTGCAAAGTTAATTCTTTTTCTCTAGCCTCTATTCGTTCGCGTTGCAAGGCTACCCTCTTTTCATGTTCCAGAACTAGTTCACTTCGTTTGATAGCCATCTCACGTTTCTTTAGTTCGTTTTCAAGAACCCATTTCTTTTGTTGTTCTTGTCGTTCACGCGTAGCTTGAAGTTGCTCTGTTGCATGTTTTTCTCGTTGTTCCATCCACTCACGTGCGGTTTGAGCTCTGAATTCTTGCAGCACCCAATTCCTAAGGTCCGCACCAGCTAAACCATTCTTCTCACCCAACTCCGTGAAATATTGTAGTGTCGACATGTTGTCCTACCTGTACAATAATCTATCTGACAAATGATAGGACAATGCAAAAATGTAAATATGTTTGATTCAGATAAGATAATCAATATAACAACTGTTGAACAACATGTGAACTGTAACTCAACAGCACTGTAAACTTGAACAATACAGAAATTCAGTAACTTCTTGCTATCTATATATCTGAAGTGTTATTATCTGTAAATAACAGAAAATAATATAAGAAATATATTCAGTATAAAGAATATATAATACTAGACACTCAACAATGACAGAAGACGACTGACGAGTGACGTAAATAGATATTTTCTTTCATAAAATAGCCCTTTTATAGAAATTACTACTATACTTAATCCAAGACAAAAATTATCTGTTGACACCCCAATATTCCAGTGTCCTTGCTTAATGTAAAAATGCCCTTCTAACCGCCCACACTATCCATTTTTGAATTAATTTACTCATTATTAAATAATAGGCACCTCATTTATCAACAATAACACATTCCCAACAATAACATATACTGGCCTTTTTCAGGTTCTCGTGTCCGTAAATATAATGCTCGATAATTTACATCCTATATGTTAACGACGATATGCCAAGGGAAGGAATTGTATAAGGAAGTAGACCGCTCCTTGCTTGTACGAAAGTACAATGAATTTGTACAAACCCGAACCAACGCGGTTCGTAACCAATTTCTGAGAAACGTGATTGGCTTGGGTGTTTTCGACGATACTTGAGTTATAGCAGCTGAATGCTGTGGGTACTGGAACGCTTAATGTCCACAATGGAGTATAGCGTCGTAAAGTTTAGCGTGAAAACGAATGGTATCACGCCCAATAAGAACCATGTCACTCCGTATAACGTTCCGATGTGTAACCGCTGAAGTGTAAAGTGAGTAGCCTCCTGACGTGTGTAGTGTATCCGTGTACAGTCAATCAGTCCAAACGTTACCGTTGTCCGTAGATGTCGACGTAATGAGTTAATGTTCGGTCCCGACTGACCGAGTTGAATTCTTCAAATGTAACGAAATCCTCTGTGATTTCAAAATAGTATGTCCTAGTGTACGTGTACGTGTTGTCTTGAAGTGAGAGTTGTTGTCCGGTATGTGGGTAATGGTGTTGTAATGTCCTCCATCCCGTAAGTAGTATCTTCATTGCCTCTTGAGTAGCCGTTGATATAAACTGACTACCTCTATCTGATAATATGCAGCTAGGAAATCCTATTCTGCTAAAAATTATCAACAATGAATCTAGAATGGATCTACTCGTGATACACTTTAAAGGAATAGCCTCTGGCCAACGAGTACACAGATCAATCATAGTTAATATGAATCTATTGCCTCGATCAGTAGTTGTATTTAGTGGACCCACAATATCTATAGCTATTTTCTGAAATGGTCGTGATGCCAAATCAGTTTTCTGAACATGTGCTTTGGGATGTTTGCCTTTTTGTGTGGTCATCTGACATAATGTACATGAACGTACATGTGTGGTAATGTCTTTGTTATATCCAGGCCAATAGAACTGTGTTAGCAATCTATTAGTGGTTTTAGCAATCCCCATATGACCAGCGAATGGAGAATCATGTGCTAATTTTAATGCTTCAGTACGATATTTCGATGGAAGTACAGTCTGAAAATAACGTGATGTACCTCTATCATATCGCCTCGATAAAATATTATTGTCTAGGAAATATTTCCAATTACCTCTTTTACCTTGTTTTGTTGGTTCACTCAGTTTCTTAAAACAAGATTTTAGAGTCGGGTCCTGTTTCTGATCTTCTGGTAAATCAGTCACTAGTCTGATATTATTTTCTAATTTGTCACTGTCTTTATCCCTTTTGTCTTGAGCTCTTGTAATTGCGTTAGCTCTTGCATGATCAATCTCCCATTGCTTTGCTTCATCATGCATTACTTGTTTCGCATCTGGTATGTTACCAATCAGTAATCCGGCACAAGGATTTGGTAATACCGCTGCATTTATTGTGCCTTCGTAATATGGTGACATAATCGTAATCGTGGCAATCTTATATCTCTCTATTGTGCCACCGAATGTTCTGCACTCTACAGTCTCGCCTGTATAATCTTCTTCTTTTATGAGCTTTCGATCTACTCCGACAATCGAAGCTCCAGAATCACGAATGCAAGTAGTGGGTTCACCATTTACCCATGCTTGATGAACTTTTAGTTTGCCATTTTGTATGCTAACGGCATTAGCTTCATGAATAGTTTCTATACATTCATTACTAATACTGTCAGTTACACCCTTATCTGACTTATTAGTCTGATCATCATACCGTTGTATGATAGCTGCGTGTGTCTCTTCTAAATCGTCTGAGTCACTACTGGAGTATATGTATGCTGTACTCGCTTCCTTCCAGGAATTTCTCATCGGACACGACCTACTAGTGTGTCCGTACTTCCTACATGAGAAACATTTAATGCTTCTTTTAAAAGAGTCATACTTACTTCTCTTCTTAGTAGTAATGTCTTTCAGATATGCGGTATAACCTGGATGTTTATCACACATTTCTAAATTTCCATGCGATAACCTACAATACTGACATCTGGTGAATTGGCCTTTCCTTGGTCTATCACCTTCTCTATTGTAAGGACTATTTCTATTGCCACCACTACTAAACTTTCTAAACTTACCGTTTCCTCTTTGGAATTTTGCACTTGCTCCTATTACTAATTCAGGTTGAGTACAGTTGGCAAACACATCTCTATGTGCATTAAAGTAAGACTCACCTTTAGCTTCCATTTCATTTAAACTCTTACATTTATTTTCCATCAGAAATACTGCCATAGGTTCTGGTATCGCAGATAACAGTCTATCTCTGATAATTAAATCTCTAATTTTTTCATAATTAGATTCTATATCAGCAGCCTTACACCACTTGCCAAAACTAGATGCCATTTCTGAAGCAAAATCAAGGAACGTTTGGTTCGATTTCGGTGTAAGTGTCTTAAACTTCGTACGTAAACCAGCCTCGTCCAATGAAAAATGTGATAGCACACGATCGCGCATGTATTTATAATTTGTACGTAAATCTTCAGGAATTAACTCTATCACTTTTAACGGCTCTAACGCGAGGTGACGATGAAATAAAATCGGTACGTCCTTCTCCGGTACCTTGTAGTACTTTACGAGCACATCGAAATTCGTTATCCACGAACTCACAGAATCACCTTGTTGAAAATTCCTAAATAAACCTTGGTACTTTTTTATAGGATCGTTCTGTTTAGCCATCATTTTCTCTCGTTCGATTTCAGCTCCACGTTCCATCTCAAGAGTCTTGACCCTTAGGTTACCTTCAACCTCCTTGTCCTTCAAAAGTGTTTCTGTAGCAAGTCGCTCTTTATCAAACGCCAATTGTTTCTCTTTCAATTGCATTTCCATAATTAACTTCTCTTTTTCCGCTGCAATCTTTTCGGGACCGTACACTCAAAGCAACTCAAATTGAACTCGTCAAGAACAGATCAGAACAACAAAACATGTTCTATCTTACCAACAGGATCATGAACAAATGGCAGACTCAAATCGAGCAAGCGAAAGACGTACTTTTATTCCGCCGCAGGACAAAAGATATAACTCTTGTAGAAACGTGAGCTGATCCCTATACGCAGGATCGGCGCTCACTTAAATAACATCTACTTACGAGCTCCGAGTCCAGCTCGCTGCCCTTGAGGCTTAATTATCCAAATCCTCAGTTCAACTGATTAAATAAAAGTCTAGGTATCCGCACCCGGTCTTTCTACTGTTGTGTTGTCTTTAATATATTCCTCTCCGGACTCCCAGCTGCTTCATCACGAAATTACAGCCTCCAGGTGTCACCTTCACACGGAGCCTTTTAGAAACACATCGTGTTCGTATCACAAAGTCACAGCGTCTCTCCTTGCCGTGTTCTGACGTTCTCCACATTCCCCTTGGATTCCTCTGTTGACATCCACTTTAGTGTCTGAATGGGAAACTCCGTATATGATTTTCCACCGCCCATTCCGATGACGTCATTATGTCTAAACGCCATGTGGCACCTACCTCTGATCGTACCTCCCACTGTTGCAGGGACTTTCAAGACTTCTGCCTTCCGCCGAGAGATACATAGTAATTAGGGTAAATTCAGTAAACATTTTAAATATGATCATAATGTTATTGATTATTAATATTGACTTACACTCGTATTAACTTAATTTAATTTGTAGATATACTATTAATTCATACCACTGATTAGAAATTGAATTATTGTAGATTATAGGTACAACAAAATGGCAGAGGAAGCGATTTTGTTGACACAGGTTTTAATTGGAGTAGGCACGGCAATAGGCAGACTCAACACAGCAATAAAGCAACAAGGAGTAGGGACAGAGATTGAAAAATTTTGTGGGCAAGCGAGAGATTTCAAGAAATGGATAACCATGTTAGAGAAACATGCATTCTTGATAGGAGCGACAGACGAGGAGAAGATGAAAATTGCTTATCAGGCCACAGCAGCACCGGTTTCAGATCACATTAGAAGAAAACTAGAGGCAGGAATAGATGAAACATGGGAACAATTCAAAGATGATTTGGCCCGTAAGTACGCTGAGATTACAGATCCCCAGTATGCATTTTCAGTATTAAGATGATCTAAGCAACATGATGGAGAAAGTGTTCAATTATTTAGTGATAGGTTGATTAACCTAGCTGAGGAGGCATTCCTGGGACAGAACGTACGAGGGGAAGAGGTGGAACGAATGTTGGTCGGAATTTTTGTAGACGGTATAAAGTCAGATGGACTGAAGTTTAAATTAATGAGAGAAAACCCTGAGAGATTATCACAAGCAGTGGATATAGTACAGGAAGAGAATTTGAGAAGAAGATTTAGACTGAGAGTAGGACGAGAAATAGGAACTAGTCGGGAGGATAGGATTGAAGAGCCCATGGAGGTCGGACAAGCAAGGTACGGATGGAATAGAAGAGGAGGAATACAGACGTTGCAGGGAGGTAATGAAAATTCTTATGATAGAAGAAGACAAGTGAGAAATCCTATAAGGGAAACGGTAGGTAACACAAATATAGTCTGTTGGGGTTGCGGACAACACGGACACATTTTGAAATTCTGTGGTAACGCGTGTTCAGTCGTATACACAAAATGGAAATGTTAATAACAGATCAAATAGGAATTTTGAAGACAGACAGAGGAATTTTACAAGGTCAAGAATGCAGGAAAACCGAAATCCCACTTACTGAATAGGACCTGCGGTAGGAGGGAAGATAACAAGGTCCCAAGAATTAAGGAATATTTTAATGACAAGTATAGGACGACGAGTAGAAAGTCGTCTCAACTGGGTGAAATCAAACAATTTTCAATAAATAAAACGGACCCCAGTTCATGCATAATAGAAATAGGGAAATATAGTATTTGAACTATATGAAGTATTTGATTGATTCGGGAGCTCAAGTTAGTGTAATCAAGGAAAATTGTTTATACAAAATAATGAAAAATTGCAAAATATTCAGGAGTCACGACACTCTTCACTCTGTTACAGGACAAAATTTGGACGTGGTTGGCCAAACAATGATAAATCTCAAATTAGGAGGAATCAACGTAAGACACCTTTTTCACGTAGTTAAAGAGTTAAATAGGAACATGCTTATAGGTAGAGATTTCTTACTGAAAAATGGTGTAAGACTTTTTTTTGATCTGCACAAGTTAAAATTCCAGGGCGTGTATGTAGATTTAGAAGAGGACATGCATATATATATATCAGCACTGGTTAGAGTTAAACAACACATACAGGAGAGAAACCTTACAAATGTGATGAATGTGGTGCATCTTTTGCTCGGACTAGCCATCTGAAATGCCACAAAAGAACACATACAGGAGAGAAACCTTACAAATGTGATGATTGTGGTGCAACATTTACTCATGGTGGCAGTCTGAAGATTCACCAGAGAACACATACAGGAGAGAAACCTTACAGATGTGATGATTGTGGTGCATCTTTTGCTCAGACTAGCCATCTGAAACTCCACAAAAGAACACATACAAGAGAGAAACCTTACAAGTGTGATTGTGGTGCATCTTTTACTCACACTGGCCATTTAGTGTACCACATGAGAACACATAGAGGAGAGAAACCTTACAAATGTGATAATTGTGGTGCATCTTTTACTCTAGCTGGCAGTCTGAATCTCCACAAAAGAACACATACAGGAGAGAAACCTTACAAATGTGATGATTGTGGTGCATCTTTTACTCACACTAGCCATTTAGTGTACCACATGAGAACACATACAGGAGAGAAACCTTACAAATGTGATAATTGTGGTGCATCTTTTTCTCTAGCTGGCAGTCTGAATCTCCACTAGAGAACACATACAAAAGAGAAACCTTACAAATGTGATGATTGTGGTGCATCTTTTACTTGAGTTGGTGTCACCGCCTCACCTTTAGCGATATGTTAATTAAAGGGCTGCAACTCCAGCCCAAGGGATAGAAGTGAGTCACTCAAGGCCCGAGTAATCTAGAGCCTTCTCGAAGGACTGGTCATTGAGTCCATGGTTCCGTGGACACTGATGTGGCCCACCTATTGCGGGGTCCACGAGGAACTCGGACAGAGTTACCACCCGTGTCGGATTGGGACACGTGTAGACCGGCAGAGGACAGACGGACTTCAGAGAGGCAACAGGGCCTGCCTTAGAGGGACTCAATAGATATCAATAGATATATATATACATAGGCTAGATAGTTTGCTAGACTGATGTATGATAACTATGTGTTTGATGTTAACTATCTGTGATATGTAATATAGCGCGGGTTTGTTAACCCACTGCGCCAACGCACTGTATATTGAAATACAATAAATGTTCGATCTCATAGCGAACGGAGTTATTGTTGCCTGTGTGAACCCGAGCTCAGATACCTAGATAAGAGCAAGACGATGACAGGCTTTTTGGGGGCTAGTTTTCCGGTTTTGGCATAAGATATATGTTACAAAACTATTAATTGCCATGTAAAATCACGAAATTGATTTTTGTACCACAAATTGTTAACTTTACAAGTTTAAATATTAGTAGCTATCTAGCAATAAAATAGAATTAATCTGAGTCCCTCAGCAGTGTCTCAGCAGTGCCTCAGCAGTGTGTCTCATTATTGTCATTACTGTAAACTATTTTTGACATGACTGTGACATTTTTTGACTGTTACTAATGTTTTCTCACTCTACGAGCAGATTGTTCCGCGAATAGTGGCGCGTGCAACCTATGTAACCTTTCCAACAGTGGCGAGAGTACAAGACAACATCGGCGAGTTCTGGGATTAAAAGCTAAGTTTCATATCATACCCATTGCAACTCTAAGCTGTACTTCTCACCATCCATCAATGTATCATTTTGCTTTGCATTGATTTTTTTGTATATTCATGACCTTGTAACCAACATAACCTTGCATTTTGATTTACAAATTAAATAATTAAGGGGGATAATTAAATTTTCTACTCCCCAACATTTTTTTCTAAGGGATTTAACTTTATAAACAGTACCAACAAGTAAAACACAAAATGTCTAGCTTAGATAAATGCATCGAGCAAGGTATAAAATTAGGTTATAAAGAAGAGAAACTGTCAGAATGGGCACAGAAAACGCACGCAGAAAACATTGCCCGTGAAGAAAGAGCGATTGAACGAGAGGAAAAACAAAAGAAATTGCAAATGGAGGCAGAAGAAAAGAAATTGCAAATGGAAGCAGAAGAAAAGAAGATGCAAATGCAAATTGAAGAGAAGAAAATGCAACTGCAGGCTCAAGAGAAACAGATGGAGCTTGAGGCGGCGGCCAAACAAGCCCAATTGAATGCCGAGACACAAATAAAACTAAAACAGATGGAGATTGAGTCCAACGCAGAAATATCTGTAAATAAGCTAAGAAGCAAAGAGGAAGAACAAAAATATAACAAGTATAAAGGCCTCGTGAAGGCGTTCTGCTCAGGAGATTCCATCAGCGCCTACTTGGAAAATTTTGAGTGTTTAATGTCCTACCATAAGATCATAAAATCAGATTGGGCATTTATTTTAATGAGAAACTTAGCTCTTGAACCTTTAAAAGTAATAGAGACAGTGCCACAGGAAATGCGAAAAGACTATGACTATTTAAAACAACGCATTCTCCAACATTTTTCTTTAGATACTGCAGGTTTACCAACAACAATTTGCCAAATTATCTCCACAACCAAATCAAACCTTTATAGATTATGTCAGTACAGTCCAAGACGTGTGTACAAAGTGGATTAACTCGGCTAAAACTAACAACAGCCATGACAAACTTAAAGAGCTCATTATTATAGACAAAATAGTTAGTACCATCCCCACACCTTTTGCAAAGTTCTTAAAACAAATGGACTGCAAAAGTATTCAGGAAATCGAGTCCAAGGGGAATGCATTTTTCACAGCAAATAGAGACATTTTTCAGCTAAACATAAGTCACAACGATACAGCAGCAGCAGTAGTGAACACCAAATACTCTAAACAAACAGAGAGTAAATTTAAACCGCGCTCAAATGTCAGTAAACTAGTCAAATGCCAATATTGCGGGTTGAATCACGACAGTTACGCGATGTGCGATAAATCGCCTAACTATCCTCACCACCTCAAAATGATGGTGGAAAAGCAGAAGACTAAGCGCAATGCTTACCAGAGAGCGGTCAAATGTTTTTTTTGCAGGAGCTTTGGCCACTATAGTCGCTTCTTGTGATGGCCGAAAGTTATTGAAACAGGCCAATGCTGCACTAGTGGAAACTTCGTCAGACGAAGAGATTGAATCACTGAATGGTTGTGATAATCAAAACGACAATGTAAGTGAGCTGGGAAATGCTGTACAAATTATTGACACCATTACAGACAGTAAGTGTAACACCTGTACGAAGTTCCAACTTGACACAACATTACTATGTGGCCACACTATCCCTATTTCAAATGAAACAGCCAACGCTGCTTTGTCATCTACAGGCAAGCTAGTTTTTCAACAGGGTTTGTAAATAACAAAAAGTGCACATTAATTCGGGATTCCGGCGGCAACGCTCTGTGGGATTAAGAAAACATTAATAGACACTAAAGACTACACAGACAAACATGTGACTTGTCGCACATTCTCAGGCACTATAGAGAAATACCCCCTTGCTCTGGTCGAAATTCAAACACCGTTCATATCAGGACAAGTATTGTGCGCTGTCCTTGAAAATCCAGTCGCTGATATTATACTTGGGAACTTGCCCAACATACAACCATGCTCTGAAAAGGAAATCAGAGATTGGGAGCATAAAAACGGTATCCACCATACGAACAGCGATGCTACAGAGAAACACCATTCATGCTTGTCTCAAGCTGCCAAAAGACCAAAGGAGACAACCACTGAGGTAATTCAGAAAGAATTCACCGAGGTGTACAATGCAGGGGCGGTCGAATCTGTCAGTGATACGACCAAATTAAAACCTCGAATCTACCAAGTACCAAGCCTGTATATGTGCAACAAAACACACAACACACAAATGCAATAACACGACAGACAACCCATAAAAAAACCCCAACCAAAAAAGAAAAAAACCCCCAAACCCCTTTTTGGGGGAAAAAAATTCACTTCCCCCAATTTAAAATAGGCAAAAAAAAAACCAAAAACGGGGAAGGTAAAAAAAAACTAAATTTTGGAAGATACAAAA